>VZTB01003830.1:78179-115355 GCA_013397245.1 Thryothorus ludovicianus
GGCCCCAGCCGTGTCAGAGGTGGGTCCAGCTCACGGCTGCCCGGTGTGCCGGCCGCAGGTATCCCGCAGCGATCCCACGTAGGGTGGGCAGAGCAGCGGAAATGCCGGGCCGTGCCCCCCTCGCCCCCGGCAGCCCCTTTGTGGTCCCTGCCACAGCCCGGCCAGGAGCAGCCTGGCCTTTTTGCTCGTATTATTCTCACCATCTTCCTGACAGGCGTAGTAATATATCAAGCTATCTCAAGCTGGGACTGTTTGAATGAGATTTAAAAAAAAAAAAAAAAAAAAAAAATTAAAAAANAAAAAAAAAAAAAATTAAGAATGAAGTTTAAAGTGTCTCACCAGAGCTTGGTGCTGCAAATTGCTGTTTTGGGAGGATGCAGGGATAAAGGAGCCAAAATTGCAGCCAGGGAGATGGAGGCTGTCCTCAGGAGCAGGCAGAGCTGAGCTTCATCACTGTGTACACATCGTCATTTAATACGTGTTGTCCAAGAGGGCAGAGTGTGTTTATGATCAGATGGCATTCTCCTATTGCTACATTTTAAAAGCATTTTTTTTATTCAGCAACTCAGCAACTATTCTGATGGAAGAATATCCCCCTTTAAGGTCTGAGATCTAGTTAAATGTTTCCAGCATAAAAACCCCAGGCAATATCTTCATATCCTGCTGCAATGATATTTCATGGTCTCATAAGCCCAGTGGAGTTGTGTCCTGGATCACTATCACTGGTCAGAATCCAGGCATATTTTAATGAGGGGAGGAGGGGGTGGTGGAGGGAAAGGGAGGGATAGAGAATAATCAAATCTCCACACCAT
Organism: Thryothorus ludovicianus; assembly: GCA_013397245.1. Lineage (NCBI taxonomy): Eukaryota > Metazoa > Chordata > Aves > Passeriformes > Certhiidae > Thryothorus > Thryothorus ludovicianus. The sequence continues at coordinate 78,992 of VZTB01003830.1, forward strand.
TTTTTTTTTTGTCTGTTTCTTAAATTAGGCTTAGTTGTTCTTAGTTTTACTTATGGCTATTCACAAAATACTTTCTTAAAAGCATCTATTCTTGATGCTATGTAAATATTGACAGTCTGCAGCACCATAAAGAAAACATATCTGAAACACTTGCTCAGTGGAGTCTCAGAGGCACCAGGCTGTCCAAAATTGTTAATGCAGGCAGGCTGCTACTAAAGAGGCTTTTGCAGCTCCATCAGATGTATTAATTTTGAAGGGTGTTTCTTTGAACATTAAGCCTTTCTCATGCTACATGCTGTTGGCACTCTTTTGTCTTACAAACCTTTTAAAATTTATCCCAGGACACTTCAAGTTGAGGCTTTCTCCTTTTTATGGGGAGGAATTTTTTTTGGACACTGCCTGTTTCTGTCTTAATAAACTGAGAGCTGATGAAGGGCTAAGTGAGAATTTCAAGCTCCCTGCAGGATAGTTTTGGAAAAGATGATATGGGAAGAGGAAAAACAAAAGCACATATGGTGAAAAATATGCATATTTTACATCACCATTTTGTATGGTAAAAGTGTCTTTTTTGTGTGTATTTTCAATATGTAGAGGGAATAAAATCATTCAAATATTTTGGTAATTCCTGCACACTATTTTTTTATATATCATAAAGCACTTGCTTAACAGCTGGGTAGGACAGCAATTAAAAAGCAGTGGATTTGCGAACGGTCATAAAAAATTTCCATGGTTACCAAGGTGGTGTAGCTAAAGAATTCAAAATATGTTCAAAAATTAAGTTTCTTTGAAATGAAAGCAGAGGTATATTGAGTAACTACTGTTTCAGATTATTGTTTTAGGAAGCTTGGGACTTAATCTGGTGCTGGTGAAGCAGAACCAGTGACCTTGCAGCCCATAGCCTCACACCTGCTGATAGCCAGGGGGGAGCCTGTTCCTTGGCTCAAACTCTGAGTAGATTTCTCAGAGAAATGTGGCTGCCCCATCTCTGGAAGTGCTCAAAGACAGGCTGGACATTGGGGCTTGGACCAGTCTGGTCTAGTGGAATGTGTCCCTGCCCATAGCGGGAGGTGGGAACTAGGTGATCCTTAAAGTTGCTTCCAACCTATTCTATGCTTCTGTGATATTGGCAATCCTTGAGGTTTGTTTGGGTTACCAAATAGTTCTGGGCTATATAGTAGAATCTCCACTTTTGGGGTCAAAAATGTGATTTGGAGAAACAAAAAGTTCTTTTTCAAGAACTGTATGCATTCTTCAGAAAGAGCTGTGTGATTTCCAAGCTCAGCTTATGAATCGGAGACCTGAACCCCCCCTGCTCCCTGGTGTCTCATGCACATCAGGCTGTGGCTGCTGCAGATGGGTGATGATGGAGTCTGCTTCCTTGGGATCTTCTCCTCGAGGGATAATCCCAGCCTCAAGTGTGGCAATTCATGTCTGAGGAGCTGGAGGAGCTGACACGGAAAGGCTGCCTGCTTGGTGTCTGCTCTACAAATAGTGTTATTAAATCTGACTTTCAAAAGCACTGGAAAGTCCTGGGAGATGAGACACACAGCCAAGAAGTACTTATGGCTGGGGTGTGTCTGCCTACCAAGGTGAAATGTTGGAGCATGTGCTGCTCAGCTGCTCTGAGGCTGCTGTGGAGCCTGGAGAAATCACAACTCCCCCACTGCTGTAACAGGGCCTCTCCTGCCTCTCTGCCCCTGTGTTCAGGTTCTGGCCTCCCAGAAGATGGTGTATCCACACCAACCAGCAACACCCTGGTTCAATGGGTGCTGAAACAGATTTGCCATGCTTTACACATGAAGTGCTATGTGAAGAATGTGCTAATGCTCTTGAGCAAAGTCTGTTTGGGCAGGAATATTCCAACGAAATGTGGCTGAAACCAGGCAATAATCTTGAATCCATGTAAGAAGGAATTCCTTTATTTCCATCTCAGCAGAGCTGTCCCAAGGCCAGCAAGATGAGGAGCATTGAAGGAATTACAGCCAATCTAAAATATTCAAGTTCACTAATTAGAAACATTTTTACATTTCCCTGATGGTGAAACAGTAAGTGGTAATTTCTTCTCCTTTCTTCACAGGCCCTGCATTCCCTTGAAGGGATTGAGAGGATTCATGGACTAGAAGGTAATAGATGGGAAATGCAGAGAACTTCTGATGCAAGAAAGGTACCTGTGTGTGATTAATTTATGTAAATATAAAAGCATCAGTACTGCACCAATGTCATATTTCAGCCAGAGACAGCCCTGGCTGTTTGGAGTTGGCAATTTACTTTCTAGTTTCTTTACGCCTTGATTTTTTCAGACTTATGTTTTGAGTACTTAGAGCTGCAAGACCAAGTACTCTGCTGCTACTCTAGGAAACACCCCTGCATGAGGTGGCAAAAGATATTAGAGGGAGAGAGATGGACTCATTTGTCTTCATGCCTTCCCCTATAAAACAGGAAAATCTGTGAGTTTTGTCTAAGGAAGATGCTTGTAGAGAGAATGATTGTTAATGTACCACTTTCTGAGGGTAAACTGTTTCTTGATGTTCACCTGGAATTCTCATTTATCTTGCTGTTTTGGTTCTCTCTCTCCCCCCTGGGGAGCATACATAGATTTTGGTGTTTATCTTCTCTGAGCTGAGCTCCTGAGATGTTGAAGGCTGCTCTTGGCAAAGGGCCCGTGGGGATGAGCCTGGGCTGTGGGTGCTGGAGCAGTGCAGTCCCCACCAGTGGAGCTCTGTGGGAGCCTCTGGACTCGTGTATCCCATGGGCAGATGGAGCTGGGGACGGGAGAGCTGCATCCTCAGGGAGCACTGGAGTGGGGGGAGAGCTTGGAACTACCTCCAAGCCCCCTCACCAGCCCATGCTGGGGGTCACGGTGCCTTATGATATCCCAGTGTGGCTCTGCAGAAGGGTACCTGTGGGGACAAGGATTCTCAGGGCAGCACAGTGAACAGCAATGCTGCTGGTACCCTGCTGCTCTCCTGGGGAATCAGGCCCATCTTTGGAAGCACAGGCACAGCCTGTGGTGGCTTTGGTTGCCAGTGTTGTCACCTCCTGTGCCATGTTTGGTGCAGCTCAGCAGAATGAAGGGATGAGCCTGGCCTGGTCTCAGCCCTGGGGCCAGCTCTTGCCTGGGTGGCTGTTCCTGTGCCTGTGAGGTCTCATAAATTGAGGGGGCAAAGACATTTCTTTCCTTTCCATCCCTGTTGCTGCTTCCTGAGGCCCATTTCTCCAGCAGTCAGCTCCTCCTGCCCCTGCTCCCTGCTCTCTGGCAACTGTGTGGCTTTTTGATGGCAAAAGAAGGAGTCCCCAGACAACTATTTTGTATATGCAAACCATGCGGCTTTAATGGAATTACCTCAGGCCCAGTAGTAAATAATTTATAGGAGGCAGTAAATAAAATATGGGAATTAACCCAGAACTTGCCTCACCACAGAGATCCTGGCCAGGAATGGGACTGCTGGACAAAGTATCCAAGCCCAGAAGAGCTGTGGGGAGGGAGAGGGTTCAGAAAAGCTGTGGTCTGGGCAGAGGTCTGGGGAGCCTCCTGCTGATGGCCTATGGTGCGTCTGTCTGTCTGTCGGTCCATCCAGTGGGGCATTTCCGAGGTTGTCTCCCGGTAGCCTTGACCATGAAACCCGAGCCCGCACCGCTTGACCTGAATTTCCGAGGCACCCGCGGCAGCCCCGCCGTGTCACCGAGCCCCGATTGAAACCCGACCTCTGTCACTAATGGCATTAACGGGAGCTGCGGGCCAGGCCGGCGGCAGCCGGGGGGTGCCCGGAGGGTCTGAAGGGCTGCTCGGAGTGGAATGCGGGATGCCTGGAGGGCGAGAATGGATATTCAGAGGGGGATGGATGGAGGGCGCAGCGCGGGGGATGCGGGATGCCTGGAGGGGAGAACGAAGGGTGTCCGAAGGGATGCGGATGGAGGGTAATATGAGATGCCTGGGATCGAGAATGAAAGGTACCCAGAGCGGGATGGAGGGAGCAGAGTCTGAAGGGTGAGGGGTGCCTGAGTGGGAAGATGAAATGTGCCCAGAGGGGGATGGATGGAGGGGCGGCCAGAAGGGTGCCCAGAGGGGTATGAGAGATATTGGGTGGGAGGGTGAAGAGTACCCGGAGTATGGAGGGGGGCCTGGAGGAGAACACCAAGAGGGATGAGGGGTGCCTGGAGGGGGTGCATCGCTGGGGATGCAGGACGCTGCTCGGGGGCGGATGGAGGGTACCCGGAAGGTGATGAAGGAAGATGATGAAGGGTGCCCGGGGAGGAATAGGCGTGCACGCAGAGGAGTTCAGGGCCCGTTGCCGCGCCTCCCACCCTTCCCGGCTGCCGCCTTCCCCGCTCTGCGGGCGCGGCTCCTGCCGGTGCCGCCTGGCCCGGCCCGGCCCGGCCCGGGGGAGCCGCAGCCGGTCTCCCGCTGGCGTGGGGGAGCTCGGGCCAGGGAAGGCGGCAGCGGAGATTTACGATGCGGGAGGACAGAGCGTGAAAGCAGTATATCATCATCAGGTTGGGCTGAAAGAAAGAAAACATATCTTCAACAAAAAGAGGCGCTTCGCAATTCAGCTGCGTTGTTAGGACAACGCAAACTATCCTTGAAATGATTAGTTCCACTTCAAAGGCATTTACATTCAACAGGGGCAGACGCAGTCTCTTTTTATGTCGCCAGAAGAGGAATAATAATAATAATAATAATAATAAATTTTAAAAAAGCAAGGAGAAGGTGTGGAGGTTTTGTGCTAAGAAGAGTCACATGTTTGCTTCTTCTATTTATTTTTCCTCAATCAGGAGACACTTGTGTAAGACAAACACAACGCTGGCAGCCGCGGGGCTTTGGGCTGCTGGGCAAGGGGTGGCCAAGCAGGCGGCTAGGGGACGGCACTTGGGCTCCCCCACCCCTTCCAAAGGAGAAGTGAAAAGACAACAGGAAGGAAAAAAAAAAAAAGGGGGGAGAAAAAGAAGGAAAAAAATTTCCCTGACCTCAAGAGCTGTCTTTCCTGGGACATCTATTATTAACTTGAGGAAGCGTGATGTATGTTCGGTTGGATCACAAAGACTCAGGGTATCCTGACAGAGTTTGGGAAAGATTTGAAGACTGAGATGTCTCCACTCTGATCAGGAATTGGCTTCTGTGTGATGGTCTGGACTGGGAAGAAGTTTTTGCATCCAAAGTCATGTGTATAAACTGCTTCCCAGAGGCCTCTGCATGGGAAAACCCATTTGGTGTGTTTCAGGTTATCCTGAATGGATAAAGAATGTGAAAGAGTAGAAAGATTCCAACATTAGCCTAGAGGCAACATTTACCATACCCCTACTGCTTTCTTGAAATCCAACCCATCTCCCCTTCCCCTGATCAATTCTTACATCCAAATTAACTGAGACTTCTATTTCAAAGCACATCACATAACTCCCAGATTACATATTGGTAGTGTTCCCATCATGCTCAGTGTTGAAAGTCAAAAAGCAGGCATTTAAAAAAATTAAAATTCAAACTACAGAGTGTATTTTGAGAGTTATCTGTGCTCGTGGAAGGATTCCCCATCCCCTGAAATGTGTTGCCCCAGCACATGAACTTGTGTAGTGACAGGCAGGAGGCTTGGCTCTCTCCTTCTTTTCCTGTTGCTGCTTTCTGCCTGATGTTTTGCAGGTCATCCTTGGCTTAGACCTCATCATTCTGTTGGAGAAGAAAATTGAAAATGTAAAAGATCCTGGGCAACAGTTTTCTAAAATATTTTGTCTCCCACAGCTATCTCAACACATATGAACTGAATTAGTCTCAATACTGGTGCTGATCAAAAATCTTTCTTTCAAGTCACTTTTGTGGGGAGGTTAACACTTTGCACATTTGAAACCTAACAACTACATTAGGATCTTTTAAAACAAAAGAAAACATTTTTTAATGTGTTGTGAACATTTTAATGCCTGCATCCATAAATTCTCTGCTCTAGTCCTGTTGGGAACCCAGAGATGAGGTTGGCTCCAGGTTTAAGAAAAAAATAACAATATGCAAGTTAGTGTTTGAAAATGAAATCTCTATTCCAGGCAAATTGTGGCTGAAGTCAAGCTTTAACTCATTCATGATTCTTGTTTTGGGCTATGAACATGCATATGAGTAATTTCTTATGATTCCAAGAAATTTTCTTCCATTTTTCCCCTCTTTCCCCATTCTCTCTTATTTTTCATCAATCTTCTCCTCACAGGCATGAGAAGGCTCAAACAAGGAGAGGTGGAGGTGTTAGCATTCACTTTCAGTTACTGTCAGCCAGGTTTTATTCATTTTAGATGTTTTGTTTGCTCTAGAGAGCTGTGGCCCAAGGAAGACCAGTCCAGTTCTGTATCATGTTTGGAGCATGTGCTTTGAGAAATCATGTGCTGGAGATTAGAAATGGGCCTTTCTGTGGCATCAGCTCTCATGGTGGTTTTGTAACCAGCAGAAATGTGGCCAAAAGTGTGGCAGTGGCTTTAGAGAGAAAAGTGGTAACATTTCTTATTGTAGCTGGTGAATGCCATAGGACTGGTACTCAGGAAAAGGAAAGATATAAAACTAAAAATGTCCTAATAAAAATATTACAGTCTTGAAAATTAACAAAAAAGAGGTAGTCTTGAAAAGAAAATTGGATGGGGGAGGGAGATGGAAAAAGTGCTGGCTGCTGTGCTGTGTGAGGGGCACTGGAGCTCAAAGGTGAAGCCGCCAGAGCTGCCAGCCTAAGACATGTTAGCTACCAGTATTAGTTTTCATTCCTGAAGATAAAGATACTTTTTCAGTCAGAAAAATGCTTTTTTTTTTAATTCTCTGCAAGTTCATACTTTTAAAATGTGTTTTCCATTTCTGACTTTCTTGTTTTATGAAACAGTGGAAACATGAGAGCTTTTCAAATATCCTTGAGAACGAGGGGAGCTTTACATTTGTTCTGTCATTTACTCTGTCGTTTATAGAGGCCTTATCAGGAAACAAAAGCTGATGCGTGTTTTAGTTTTATAGCATCTTCTAATGTTGACCTTTCTCCTCTTCTGAGTTTTATTGTTATTCTGCCACCCAGTCCCTAAAATACTGGTGAGGCTGCCAGGGCTGCTTGGCTGCAGGAAGGACAGAAGTGCCCCTGGGACTCCCAGGTTTAGTGGATTGCATGTAAAGCAGGAGAGTGAGGCTGGGTGAGCCATCAGATCTTACATTCCCTGAGTTCAAGAGTAGTCATTAGAGAGGTAGCTTGCTTACTTCAACTGATCCATGCCTGTTCCTAACTCGGCATTAACTAGGACCAGCTTTTGGTTTTGCAGACAGATGCTGGTGGCTGTAGCATCATCCAAGGTGCATTTTTTGGAATAGGAATGAGGAATATGGCTGCTGGTGAGAAACTCACCCAGTTACTCCAGGTCCCTTTACAGATCTGCTGGTGATAGTGTCCCCATAGCAATGCTAAACCTGGGCAACTGGGAAAATCCTCTCGGGTATGGGCGATCGACCCAGAACTCTGGTGCTGTGCTCTGGCGTCCTTGCACAGGGCAGGAAAAGAGAGGAGCAGCCTGGAGGGAGCGGACCAGGTGAGGAACGCCCTCCCCCATGTGGTCTCTTCCCCCCTTGTTATCCTCTTGTCGTTTCCCTTTCTCTGATTTTTGTGTTGGTGTGCGTCTCCCTCCCCTCCTTGTCCGCGCAGCTCCTCTCCCATTCTTGTCTCGCTCCACCCTCCGTTTCTCTTGTCTGGCTGCCCCCCACCTCTTTTGTCCTGCTCGGCTGCTCGGCATCGCTTTTGTGTGGCAATAGCAGCGGCTGCCTCTGGCTCAGAAGATCCCAACGCGGCTGCCATTGCCCCCCGGCTTTTAATTCAGCTGCTCGGGCCCAGGGAGGGTCGGTCCCCTGTGCCGGCCCCCCGGCAGTCCCGTGTGGCTGATGCCCACTCGTGGGTCCCCTCTCGCAGGTCACAGCCGTGATTGCCACGGCCGGAGGGGACAGTCCTGGCGGCCACTGCTCCAGTGCCCACCACGTTAGCTTGGAGAGCAGATGGGCAGGGTAGTGCTGAGGCAAACTGGAGCTGCAGGAAGATCTTCCAGGGTGCTTTGGGCCACACTGAGCTGCTTTCCCGGCGGTGTTGGCACCCACGCGGCAGGAGCCAGGGAAAAAGTTTTGCACCCCCATGGGGATGTAGGGGCCGCTTGCGTTTCCACCCCTACCTGAAATGTTTCCCTTTTTGTGTTACTCTCAACGTGAAACAGTCAGGAAAGAAGTTTCTGCGCGAACTTTTCCTTAGGACATATGGGACTTGCTGTTTATTTCATGGCAGGGGCGGGAGGCTCAGAGCAGGCTCTGGGAATTTACCTTTGCTGTCTCCGAGCGCATCCCCAGGAAGCGTGCGGGGGTCCTCTGCGGCTCCCTGCCGCAGGAGCGTTCCTGCCCGCTCGGGAGCTGGGTGGGCTGGGCAGCAGGTGACAGACACCGCGCAGCAGTGGCTCATCCCCACTGCACGCTTCGCCCCTCGCCTTTCCAGCGCTCGCCTGGCAGCCGCTTTGCCGAGTGTTGAACCCCGCGAACTGTAATTCTCACAGGAGCCATAGTTGCCCCTTTTCCCCCACAGTGACAGCTTGCCACATGCTTTATTGCTCCTCTGTCTCCCGGGAAGCCTCTGATTGCTCTCGGGAGCCGCCACGCTCGGCCGAGCGCATCCCGCAGCCCCCGCGGTGCGCGGCCGGGCGGGACCCCGCTCCGAGCGGGGACGGGGCGAGCGGCTCCGCTTTGCACGGCAGCGTTTTCATGGCTGGGGAATGTCTGCAACACCGCGTCGCATCTGTTTTAGTGAGAGCCACATTCCCTGCCCTGGCTTTGTCCTGGGGAGCTCCAGGCTGTGGCCGTGTGTCTGGACCGAGGCTGGCAGGAACCTGCCCCGTCCTCCCAGCCCGGGAATGCCAGGATGCCGTGTGGGGATGCTGCACGCCAGCCAGGGGATGCTGAGACCTTTAGTACTGGCTGTGAGGAAAGCAGCAAGGGGTGATGGAACCTGCCTCTGGTAAATGCAAAAGAGTGGCAGAAAATGCTAAGGAGGCTGGAAAAAAAGCAGCCACTTATCAGAATTTTTTTCTAAAGAACAAAAAGTATTTTCCTCTGAAACCGTGTTGGATTATTTGTAAGTAGTCCGTGCACTGCAGCTACTAATAGATTTAAAAGTGGAAACAATAGGAGTGAGTGAGTGCATTTTTCCTAAACTCCTCCTTTTTGAGACTTGTTTGAAATATTTTTTCTTTGACAGTTTTCTTTCCTTTGAAGTGAACAAGTTAAAAAAACTAGCGGAGATAGAAGGCATAAATGCTAATGGGATATTAAATGAAGTATTTATTTTACATGCTGATGGGTTTCATTTGTACACCTGAGGTAAACATTCTCATAGTAAGAATAGAAATATATATGTTTATAAATATATGTATACATATATAGACTGAGATATAGGTGTCTTGAGAGCTTGTGGACATGTATGTGTGTGGTGGGTAGAGAGAGAGAAACAGAAATCCACCTGTGTTACTGTAGATTTTGTTTGCAGAGTGGTGGGCTGGAGTGAGAGAGTGTCTGATACTCTGATACACCCCATGGCTTGCTCTTTATTTAAAAAATAAATCTCTTAAAAAACTCACCATAGACTGAGATAAAACAAGGCAGATCCTAATGAACACCAAGAGGTTTGAGCCCCCGAGGAGGAGCTGTGTGCAGGTTTCCACAGCATGTTGACCTTTTGTATGAGTGCTTCAGCCTGCCACAGAGTCAGCCTGCGTGACCTTCTGGAGTGTGCAGGAGTTGCAGTGTCCTGGAGAGAAATCCTGTCCCTGCCAAATCCGCTGCAGCATCTCGATGCCAGCCAGAGCCAGCATCAGCAGCACTCGATTTTCTGGAGATCACACACCATCACTGCTGTCAGAAAGGAATATAAAAGCCTGTTTTTATTAATCTAGTACAGCCTTCTACGTATTAAAAAATAGTTGTGCTATTAATAATAAATTTGTCACATTTCTCTGTCAGTTCCAATTTGTGTTACTTCTCAGCTGGCAGCAGCTTTGTCAGCAGTGCAGTGGGAGCTGGCAGAGCTGTTACCTGGCATCTCTGCTTCTCCTCTCTGCCCTGTGCTGACCAGGGGCTCCATCCCTTCCACTTTCCAGAAAAGCATCCTTGTTCTTCGTGCCATAAGGAAGGGGACACTGGCTTAGCTGGCAAGTGTGCCCAAGATGTGTTTTGTATTCCTTGGAATACTAAAAAGAATCAGAATGGTGAATACACAAGTTTTTAAATTAAATGACCTAGTCAGATTTTTTTCACTCTGAAAAGTACTTGAGCATGGATGTCACTGGGTAGCTTGTAAGGCAGTAACTTAAACATTCATAAATAAATCTGCTTTTCCTCCACTGAGAACAGGTTTGACTTTGAAGTAATGGAGTACAGAAGATTGCATCAAATACTTGTTATGACCCATTAGCATCTCCTGGCAGCAGCAATTCTGGCAGTGGGAATGGTGAGCTGCAGCCTGTTACTGAATCCTCCCATCAGGTTTCTTTTCATGGAGCAGGTCTGATGGACTGATGCGCTGTGGCCACTGTCCAGAGTCCCAGGGAGCCCTGAGGGGTGAGTGACCGCTGCTTGTCTCCCTCTGTTTCAGTATTGCTGTAGGAAATGGCAGATACCTCTGACTTTGTCACTTCCAACGAACAGTCCATTAAGTCTGGAATTGTCTCTTTGATATCTCTTACCATGGGATTTTTCAGTCTGGTTTCAGAAACAGGTGAGACTCTCACTTCTCCATTGCTGATCTGTCCCTGTTCTGCTGCTTTGCTAACACTGAATCTGTAAATTAAAGGCATTGCACTTCAGTAGCTGTGCTGAGCCCAGGACTAACTGGTATAGCCCTTGAAATCACAAGTCAGGCTGTGCAACATTGTTGGAATGGCTTAAAAACTTGAAACATTAAAAATTATTATTATTATTAATAATAATAGTAGTAGTAGTAATGAACTGAGGTTTTATTTTCTTTGGGTCCTTTGAACCCAGGGGGATGCAGTGTAAGGGAATATAATAAAAGGATGAGGAGGTGGCATGTTCCCTGGTGAGCCAATGGGAGCCTCAATGGCCATTGTGGCTGTGCCCTGTTCTGGTGTGCCACCTGTGCCAAGGGCACCTTCCCAGGCTCAGTACTCAGTGCACAGCAGTGCCAGTGCCCGTGTCCCCCAGCAGTGTCCCCGGGCACAGCAGAGCACCAGGTACCATTAAGCAGGCAGGGTAGACCCCAGCTCAGCACAAGATGGGGAAAACTCTTGCAAGTGACAGTGTAAATGCACACCTAGGACGTTTAGCACGATGTAGCAGCAAGGGTTTTGGAGGAAACTTCTGTTATTGGGAATGTTTGCTGGAGAAATACAAGTGTGATGGTTGATCTTCCTTTTAACGGAATTGAATGTTAGAGTTCTGGGCTCGATTTTCTGTCTGTGTTCTGCAAAAAATTATAAAGGCATTTTCTCTGACTGTGATGTGAGTGAGACATATGGATATGTGTGTTTAGCCTAATAAATTAATGACATTTTATTTTTATAAATAGATGTTTTTCAAGAGTTTGGACTGAAGCAATCAGAAATTCTTATTAACCTATCACAGTTAGCTTTCTAATTAGTGTATGATTGTTGTTTTATAGAAAATGCTAGCTAAGTATTTGGGGGTTTTCCCCCAAGAATGACTCCTGGGCACTCACAGAAGGTTTTTTAGAATATGTAGGATTAAACAAGGGAAAAATTTGTCCCCAAAACACCAATTTTCTGAAAGAAAAAACAAAGAGGCTTCTGAGAAGCAGTGCAAGATGCTACTTTAAAATTCAGTTATTGTCTCAGTGATTGACTGAACTAACTGTATCCTGCCAGAAACAACAGGCTTTTAAAATATATATTTGTGATTAGTTTAATTCATGGAGCCTTTTTCTTCTGAATTGATTTGATGAAATGAACTAGGCAAATAATAATTTTTTCACTGGAATGAATCTGCTTAATCAATTTAGACAATCAGTTTGTTCTTTGCTTAATAACATTTGCAAAAAGAAAACAAAATCTTTCATTAACAAGGAAGGCCAGACATTTCTAATGAGAGGTGGCATCTAACACCAGGCTATGTCTTCTGTAGGAGCAGAAAAGAGGATTAAACATCTGGTACAAATACCTGGCTCTGAAATGCTTCTCCTGCTGTTCAAAATGGGATTCCACATTAAGTAGAAGGGAAGAAAATCCTAGCATGAGTCCCATTTTCATCCCTGGACATTTTGCCAGGGCAAGAGTTAATGACAGGTACATGGGTCCAGGTCTGAACCTACCTCAAAACCCACAGAGGCTTCAGTCCGCTTTCAATGGAAGCTTAGGGAGCAACCCAGAGACCAAATGTGGTGTCAAAACCCTGCATTCAGTGAAGTTCTCTCATTTGCTATTTAGAGAAGGAGTTTATTATGGAGAGTCATTAAATATCTGCTTCTCACAATGGGCTGCAAAGTAACAGCTCGGCTGGGAAGCCTGGGAGTTCAAAGCATCCCTGTACAGGGAAAACAAACACTACTAGCCAGAGAGTGATTACGCTTGTACTGCAGTGCAGAGGACTAGTAATTTTAAAGACATTATCTCCTAATGTTTTATTTTCACTGTGTTCTGGATTTTATGTTGATTTTAATTATACCTCTTAGGAATAATATCTGATAAACTAATTTTGGTGAGTGGCAATGAAAAAGCATTATCCACCTACGGTAATTACACATATTTCTTAGTCCCTAGATTAAATAGTTTTACTTAAACTGCACTACATAATTTATAAACACCTTTTTGCAAAGTCTGCCAGCGGAGTTTCAGATAATAGAAATCTAAAATACTAATCTCAGCATCCCAGATGGCTGCCTCTAGGAGCAACATAAGCTGTTACCCCTAACAAATTTCCTTTTGCAGCTTTCACAGAAAAACACAGCAAACTAAGGCAAAGACATTCAATATTTTCCCTCATGGTTGCTATTAATTTAATAACCTGGGTGTTAATCCTTCAGAAAGGAAATCCTTCTGAAATCAGAAGAGTGGAGGTTTTTGCCACTGAGTTTTGATGCTGAGTTTTGCCTGTCCAATTGCTCTCTCAGGGGGTGGTAGAAATGCCCAGCTTCCTGATGAGGGGCATTTTCTGGTGCTGCTCAATATACAGGAGAATTTTAATCATCCTATCTAACATCCAATATAATAATAGACTGACACTTAGGGTTCTTTTGGTTAAGCAAATTTCCTATTTACTAAATTGAATACTCAAAATCATTATTTCTAATATTTTATTGTGAAAAACATTAACAAATATCATCCTTTCCCCACATTTTCAACACATTTGGAAACAGAAGCTGAGGATAAGCAGTTGATTTCACTTTTGGGTGATGTCTGATCACTGATAACCTTCTCCTGGGACACTCTCCACTTCTATCTACCATTGCCTTCTTCTTCAAGCCCCTCCTAAAAGCACATCTGTCCTCAAGCACTTTGCAGGTCAATGCATATGGAAGTTCAATACTAAAATGAACAATAAAATGGAAGTAAGTCCAGGTGTCTGCAGGATGGACAACTTTTCCTGCTCCTGAAAGACTGCTGTGTGTCTTTCAGCTCTCACTTGCTCCCAAAAGCATTATGTGTGTCCCTGGGGTGAGAGGTAAGGATTTTGGGACAATAACCCAACTGTGTGATGTGTCCTGCAGAAAGGTGCCAGAGCTTCCCTTTGGTTGTTGGAGTTTGGTTTTTTCTTTTCTTTCCCTGAAATCCCTAAGGAAGGCTGAGTCAAGAAGCTTGAGTGAAGAGTCTGGTAGTCCAGTGTAAGGCTGTTAAAGAAATTGTGTAAAAGATGCACAGCAAAAATTAGGGGGAGCCAAGGATAGCAGCACATAGAAAGAAAAGGGGTTTTGTGCTAGCATGGATATCCCAGTCAGTGTGGCTGTGTAAGCCCAGCCTGGGGCAGATCCTGCTGGCTCTTTAGCTGGACCCAGATCTTCACAGCCTCTGCTGCAGATTGAGGTGCAGTTACACTTTGTGCATCCTGGCATCTTGTAGCTGATACCTCTACTACAGATTTTTCCTTAGCACTGATTAATGCTAAAACCAAAATTCCATTAGTGTCTTTAAATTTTTCTGTGCAAATGCACTTTACAGTCGGATTCTGCCCTACTCTTGCAAGCTGTGTCAAGCATCTGGAAGCCGGTCTCCTACCCTGGTATGAGCTGTTCAAATCTGCATTTTAATTTGGCGTTTCTGTGTGTCAGAAAAGTGAAAAGCAGGGACATGATACGTCAGAAGAAGCTTCCTTTTTTACTGCTGTAGAGGCACCATTTGTATTTTAGGCTAAACTTGGATTATTGTGCAGTGGCAACATCTTCTCTTTCACAAGACTGAACTTTTATAGTCTGGGAGATCAAGCAATGCAAAAGCACCCCTTTTAAACCTAGGCTTGGCTTTAGGGTAGCTTTACTCCATCTGTAAGCAGAAGATACATGCAAAAAACAAACCAAAAAAAGCAAATTATCTTCTGCCTGATCTGTAGCAATTGTCCTCCCTGTAAACCTCATGCCAGCCTACTTTCATTTTATTCTCCATGAATGCCTTTTGAAAAGTATTTAAGCAGCAATTTGGTGTAACATGGGGAGGAGGCTGTTTAATGGCAGCTAATTGAACACTTCTTTCTCAGCCACTGTAACATTTCCCAAGAGCTACTAGAAAAGATCTTGAGCCTTTTTATGTTGAACATGTGTCAGGCTACCTGTTCTTGGTGATTTTGGGTGAGTCAGTCGTGAAAAAACACCAGAGCCGCAGACTTGCCATTTTGTAGGGGAAATGTAAATTCTGACATCCACAGTTTACATCTCGGTAGTTTGTGGCTTCATCATCTGTTATGGCATTGTATTCTTTTTGTGAGGTAGTGAGGTTTTCTGTGGTTTTTTTTTTCTTTTTTTGTGTGTTTGTTTAAGCACCCAGAAATCAAATATTAACCTGATTAAGAATTCAGTGTTACATGTAAGGCGGAGAAGAGCTGCAGGTGGTGACAGGCAACTGGATTGTGTTTGATCTGGCAGTTTTCATCTATGCCACCATTTTATTCCTGCTGTGGGACTGCAGCAAAATGGTGGCTCCCTTGTTCCGTGCCTTGGTGATGAATAGGGTGTGTGAAATCCCAGCTCCTGCGTGCCAGGGGCGGTGCTCGCTCTGGGAAAAGAGCTCACTGAGAGAGGTACCCCTGCTAGTGTGTGAGGTACAATAGGATTTCCTACTGGGGAGCTCCTGGGATTGGTGCAGGGAAAGAGCTACATTAATTCTCCTTATGGGATAAGGATTTAGGAATTTCATTGTCCAGTGAGTTTTTCCCTCTTGCTCTTGTGTTTTCTTTGGGCAGGGGAGAGAGATAATCTCCTTGGAGCACACATACAGAGATGCCTTATCACCACGTCTCTAAGAGAGCCGAGGGCCATGGTTGGCTCCACACCTTCAAGCAGCTGCGATATTTCCTCCTATAGGCTTGGGATGTGTCTTACTCAAAGATTTTGCTTGAAAGAAGCTGTGTGTGGAGGAAGATGGCAGGCTGTGCAGAGCTTGGCTCCCCCAGGGGGTATCACTGGCATGCCTGTGGTCCAGGCAGGAGAGCAAGGACACCCTGTGGCTAACTGGGACCCCAGTGCGGAAAATCTTTTCCAAGCAGAGACTTTTGCAGCTCTCTGCTGACCCAGGAGTGTGTCAACCCTTTCTTGGCCATTTCTGACATCCCCTGAGAAGGTGCAGCAAGGTTTTGTGTTCCACAGAATCAGAGAATGGGTCAGGTTGGAAGGGACTGCAGTGGCTCATCTCCCTGCTCTCATCCCAGAGCACATGGCACACGATTGCATCTGGATGGTTCTTGAATCTCTCTGGGAGGGAGAGTTCAAACGTCTTTGGGCAATCTGTTCCAGTGCTCGCTCACTGCAGAGGAAGGAAGTTCTTCCTCGTGTTCAGGTGGAACTTCCTGGGCATCAGTCTCTGCCTGCTGCCTCCTGTCTCACTGCTCAGCACCACTGAGCAGAGCCTGCTCCACCCCACACAGTGAAGAGCTGAGCTCAGGGCTGCTTTCTTTGGCTGACCACAGCCTCTCCATCTCTCAGGGATCTCCAAGGGCTACCACAAAATCATTCCACTAATCTCTCCAATGGACTGCCAGACAGAAATGGGGTGCTTTGGGCCTTTTGGGGAGTTAGGCTGGGCTGTGGGGTTGCATAGCCTGAAGGTTCCTGCTGTTCTTGAAAGCAAAAGCTGAAGTTGGAACTGGCATCTTCTCTGCTGAAAGAAACCTTTCTCCTGGGTGATGACTGCACACAGTCACCCTCATGTAGAGGGAGGACCACTTATGGCATCTCACATCCATCACTGGAGAAAAAGGGACCTTCTGGCCCAACTGAAGTGTCTCTTGGGGGAATTCTGATCCTTGTTGTGCCCTGAGACAAGTACAACTGTGGGCTGATCCCCCTGTGCCCTGCCCAAGCACTTCTGTAGGAGTCTCTGGAGATGTGTGAGTGTATGTTTGTTTGTGTAGGGAGCCAAAAGCATTGGGGCATGGATTTGCTGCCTTCCAGTCTTGCAAAGTAACTTAACTCTGGACTGACTGACATATAATAATCCATTGGGATTGCTTGTTCACTAGTAACTTAAAAAGGGAATTTTGTGCTGGGATTAACTACAGAAGAGAAGCTATTTCAGCAGGGTTTTTTTTTTTGGCTTCAAGTTTTCTGCATGCTTCAACCTCACAGTTCTGTTTAAAACTGTTGTGTATCGATAAGAGTTTCCTTCCACCCATAATCTCCTCTCTCCTTCTGTTCCCTGCTGTAAACAAGCCATTAAAAATGTGTTTATGACATCACAGTTGGTGACCATGGAAATGGCTTTGATGTTAGAAAGACAAATATAGCATCATGATTTCACGGCAAGATCAAGGCAGGAGAAGACCCTTGTTCAAATGCTGGGTAATTAACAAAGGTGGTGGAGGGGAAGTTTGAAAGAAAAAATGTGAAGAGCCAATTGACTGAATATGATACACTTCCAAGTTTTTTCTCAGTGTAAAAAAATAAAATAAATTTCAGAAACCTCTTTCAAATGAAAAAATTGCAATGCTCTGGCTGTACTGTTTTAAATAAAAGTCTATGGGGCAAACAGAGAAGTGAAGCAGGGGGGAAGCTTTGGAATAAGAATTATACATATGCCAAAAACTCCAGAAGTTTTTGGCATATGTATAAAACTCCAAGCTGTAGTGGTCTGTGCTTAAATCAGGCTAGGAGCATTGAGGCCAAATGAAACCATGGGGTCAGTCTTAGGGTTTACACCAGTTACCTCCAGTTTACACCAGTAACAGAGTCCTGCAGGTTTTGAGTACAAATGGATGCAGCTGGGATCTTTATCTTGGAAAATCATCATCCCTTGCCGTGTTATTCTCATGGCCATACCTGCCTGCAGCCAGATGCCTCAAACGAGTCAGGGAAGCCAAGTCTGGCAGCCTAGCAAAAGTCTTTGGCTCCTGATTTTGCTGTGATTCCAACTCCTCCTCAGTCCATTAGGCCAATGCTCCTGGCATGGCTGCATCCATCATTTACACAAGCTGTTGAAAATAAGCCCTTGTTTTCACATACATTTTATTAAATCATTACCATTACATGCTTCAGAGGTAGCAGGACCAAGCCTGCTAGGAAAGTATTGTCAGAATCCTTTCTAGGCTCACTTTCTGAGCAGTTGTTCCAACATATGAAATTATGAGTAAAATAGCCTCTGGAAAGACCTCTTTGGATTCGGAAAAAAATGTGAGCAATAATGAAGAGATTAAAAAAGATGTTTTTTCTCAGCTAATAGTTTTTAATAAAATGGTAACAGTGAAAAAATACCAGGAAACCATAGTTAGGATGATAATGCTTTGTTCTGCAGAAATATGTGCCCTGTTGCCTCTCTTATTACAGAGCAACAAAGGGAATGAAGTGGAAGGGAAGGAAAAAGTGGGGATGAATGGAGGTTGTTAAATACTGCTCTGGAAAGGTCAATAATCTTCTCTGGAAGGTAAAGCTGATATAAAAAAAGCCATGCAGTAGGGCTGCCTGGAGTGCTGCCTAGCCTGTTTAAAGGGTTACTTGGATGTTGGGGCTCGTGGGTTTCCTTGGCTGCCCCATCCCCAATGGCCTGGCTGGGAGCACAGCTTGGAAATGTTGCCTGAGATTTTCAGGTCCTGCTGCTGAAGTCCCCATTTCATCCTGTGCAAGAAAACCCCTAAGGCTTGGAGGACTTGTATATTCTTCGTATCCAACTCCTCTCACTGCTGAAAGCTCAGCCCAGCAGACAGAGAGGAGGGTGCAGCCCCTCCATTCTAGGTCTCAGTACTGCCACCTCTCTCAGCTCTGCCTGGCTCTATGTGCCCTCTCCACTCCCCAGAACACTCCTGATCCCATTGCCACAGAGCAAATAGCACGTGCCCAAACTAGCCCCTATCTTGGTTTTGAGTGATGTGCAGGCAGACTTGGCTTGTCCAGTGACAGTCCTGAGCTGCCATCAGCCTCTTCCTGTATCATTAGGGATTCAGTGTGAGCAGGTTTGGTGTGTGATTCACTCTCCAATCCACTTGGAAATGGTTTTATAACAACTTATGGTGCTTTGTGGAGATTGTGGAGATTTTATGGTGGCCAGCACAGGACTGTTGGAGTGGATGCTTGTGCCTGTGCTCTTTTGGCTGAATTGGCTTGTGAATGAAAACTGACTTGTGTCCAGCTGTTAGAAAAGTTTTTTCATGCTAGTGTTTTGCTGGTTTAACTCTTTTACCCCTATGCACTGCTCTTCGGGGTATGAACCCTGCAGTTTTGGGACAGGAGAGAATGGCTTTGCCACTTCAGCGTGGACTGGGAGCACATGGGTCCTGGTGGTGCTGCAGCCTTTCCCTGGGCAGGTGCCTCACTGATGACACGTTTGTTTTTCCTCCATGCTGGGGTGGTAGTGGGCTGCCTCAGAGACCAGTGATTCCAACAGTCTGGGTGTGTGTCTATAGTCCTCGCCCATGGGATAAAAGTTGGTCTTTAATTGAGCTTCCCAGGGGAGGCTGTAATGCCCCCAGTTAACCCCTTGCATAATTACCTGTGGAAACAAACAGCCTGGTCCTGGGGTGGAGGAAAGGCACTGCTGGCTGGTAGCTGCCCTTTTCTTTAGATGGGCAGGTTGTGTCTCCCTTTGGGAACAGCCACTGTGGTGGGGGTGGCAGGGGAGCTGGGACACCTCTGCTGTGGGGTGACAAGGAGGACACAAGGGCACGGGATCCCCAGAGCACTTTATATGCAAGTATAGAGGAATTCAGGCTAAGGACTCTGTGAAATTAATAAAGGAGTAAAATCTGAGCTACTGAAGGGGAAAGGAAAGCTTTGGACATGTTGGAGTCTCTTTTTGTTATGCTCATGTCTGGTATCTCATTACCACTTTGGAGAAGGAAAACATTTCTCATCCAGCAATCCCTCTGCTTCATCTCCTCTAGTGAGACCAAATTTTACATCTATGAAATCAGTACAGTAAATCAGAAAAGTGTCTTTCCCTACAAAGAAAGAGCGAATCCTTTCAGCCTTATACCAAGCAGCAAGAAAGATCATAAAATTGAAACAATCTAAAATACTCCTGGTTCACATTTAGCAGATGTCACAGAGCAGCAGGGAAGTGCAAAGTGTAGTTATTTCTTATTTTAGGTACTTTATTTTGTTTGCTTTATTTCCTCCATTCGCTGGATAGAAAATGATGCAAGTTTGCCTTGTGAGAAAGGAAGAGAATTTATTTTGATGGGTTACTGAGGTGCACCTGAGAAGCCAAGCTGATGGAGGAGAGCTAAAGCCTCTTCCTTTTCTTGGCTGTCATGTAAGAGTACGAAACCCCGAGTCCTCTTCCAACAAAGTGATGATCACTTCAGATATTTTGTTTGAACGCGTCTATTGCAGGTGGTACAGAGACCACCAACTCTCTTGCCCCAAACAGCCTTTTTCAAAGGGAAAAATGTTGGTGGATTCTCACCACAGTGATTATAGAGGATTGTTCTAAGATTCTCAGAAGAATCTGAAAACTAGTCTTTCTAAGTTATTTCTGAATAGCTATTGAATGGATAATTTCTATACTTATTATCAAAATGATGTGCTGGCAGTGAAATTTAGCTGTATTGTATTTCATCAGTTATTGGTGAAATGTTTTCCTAGGGTTAAAAGTAGGGTCGGCAACATCTCTGTGTAGGGATTTACAAGGTGTTTAGGTACATTTTTTATGTATTCAGTTGCTTTATGCTATCCAAATGCTTTGATGGCATGGAGAAAGCTAGAGGGATTCATCCAAGTATTTAAAGACAAACTGAAGACTTTTTCCTTCTGAGACCCAAGTTCAGAGTTGCACTGCCTCTGTGAGCTGTTGATGACAACTAACATTTTAAACAATGTGCAATGTTAAAGTCTTGATCATTAGTGACTTGCAGGTCTGGAGAACAGAACAGCCTCAAAAGCAATCAATGCAAGTACACCAGAGTAAATAGTAAAAAAAAATCAATGATAAAAGAGTGAAAACTTTCCTTGGCTTAGATTTTCTTTCAGTTAATGGTAGTAATAACTAAGATTATGCCGTGTTTTTGATTTTATCTTGGATTGTATAAAATAAGAATTTGGTAAAATGTGCCCCACTTTTTCAATTGAAACAAAGAGAATAGATTTAGATTTGGTGATAGCAAAGAAATATGAAAAGAAGGAGAAACAGCCAAATTTCCAGTGAAAGGTGAACTGAAAAGCAGAGCTCTCATTTAACTCTGGTTTCCCATTTCAGTGATGTGACAAGCACATGGTGGATATGAATGCATTGAGGCAGGGACAGGCAGGATACAGGCAGTGCTTCAGTCTGAGCTTTGAAAATGTCTCTGTGCTGCCAGAGATAGCTGAGGTCAAAATCAATTTTCTGGAATTACATCTGCCCTGTGAGGTGCTGGCAAAGGGGCAGAGCTGAGCTGCTTCAGGCCTGAAGAGGGCAACCGGAAAACATCAACACATCCATCACAGCACACAGATCCCTGCGCACACTCATTGGAAGTGGAACATCTTCCCTGCAGTGTCTGCATGGCCAGCGTGTGCCAGTTCACTGCTCTTCTCCCCTGCATTTTGGATCCAAGCCTGTTGGCTCCTGATGGTGTCTACAGCCATAACCTGTCACTGTGGGGATGGAAGGTCCAGGTGCTGCCAATGTCAGAGCACCCCAAGTTCCTCACCTCAGGCATGCCTATGGCTCTCCATCCAGGAAGAGATGATTTTTAGATGAATTTTTAAATATTCCAAATTGTCACTTCCATCTGACACAAAAAAAAACCCTCTGATTGCTAAATCTGATATATCATAGACAAATATTAAGGTGGTGTTTGATTTTAGGGAAGTCTGTCTGTTCTGGGGTTCTATGGGGTCCTGCAAGCTCTGGAAGGCTGAGTCTTTTTACAACTAGGAGGGACTAATCCATGAAGAGACTATGTGACTTGCCAGAAGGCTGAAAATCAGTAGCTGAGGAAAGAATTGGAACCAGTTCTTTGGCAAACTGGATCTGGGACTGTCCTTCCTCTTTGAGCAATGAGACAATCCATTTAAAAGTAACAAAATAAAATGGAAAAAAATATTATTTTAATGTTTCTTGTTATAATATACAGCTCTTGGAGCCAGTGTAAGCAATGAAGTCAGATATGACAGATTAATGGAAGCTTACCTAATTTACCACCAGGCCAGGCAACGTAAAACAAGGCTTTGCAGTAACTACATAGTGTTTTTAAAAATATTTCTGACTGATATCAACACTTCACTATTGCATTTTTGAAGTTAACTCCCTTAAATTCAAAGCAATAATCCACCGATTATTCATTCTCTTGTTTTAAGGTGTGTTTAGTGATGATATTTCCTGTGACAAAGCTCCCTGACTTCATTGGTGGCTCTCTCTCACACTGCTCTGCTGGCAGGCATCCCCATGTTGGGGCTGTGCAGATCTGGCCCCTGCAGAAAATAGTTGCAAAGGAAATGGGAAAAAAATTGCAGCCCATCTATCTTGGATACCTTGAAACACATACAGCCGAGGGGACCTGCCAAGGGGGAGCATTTCCATACTCTCTTCTTGTCAGGAGAGTAAGCAGGCTGAAAAAGTTGGATGTGCACAGTAAGTGGAAGCTGACCCCGGCAGCCTTGATTTACATAGAGCACACTTGGGACCTGCTCATTACCACAACATCCCCCTAATCATCACCTCGGCATGATGGGCACATGGATGGGAATCTGCCCCAGGATCCCCAGCACTCCATTTTTCCGAGCAGCACCCAGCCCTTTGCAGTTATTTTGATATGACAGATGCACATATCATCGAAAGCAGGTCTTGCATGGCATTACACAATGTAAATCAATAATGTGAAAATACAGCCGTTAACACAATGTACAGTTTTGCCTATTACTACAATGCCCTGCTTGTTCTAAAGGAAAAGCAATTTTATGCTCCACTGAAGCATGGTTTGCTTAGCCTTCAACTAGCGGCAAATGCCAGATACTGCAAAATGTTATTGTTACGCAAGCAGTGTCCTGGATTTATTTATAAGTATCCATGCAAAGACTAATTTCAACAAGGGCTAGGACTGGAGCCCCTCTGAATATGGGGCTGAACTGCTCTGACCCTGCCCTTCCAGCTCTGCTGCCTCTTCCCTGCACCCGGGTCCTGATCCAGCAAAACTGCACAGTCCTGTGCACCTCACTGCCCTTGGCCTGCTTTTGGGCTGGGATTAAACTCTCCCAGGTTTTAGGCTGGCTAGCACAGGGTGGCACCTCACAAGCCAAAAGTCAGACACACCCCAAATATTCAGGCCTAGGTGTCTGGCACACATACAGCTCTGGCTGCTTGCCCCTTACCTCCGCCATTCTACTCTTTTCCTTGGATATGGGGCTTGGTTGCTTCCCAGCATGGCAGGAAACTCAATACTTCTTGGGCACTTTTTATCCTTGTTGGCAGAGATGTTGGGAAACAGTAGCATGAAGTCTCTGAACCCCTAATTATTGATGTGCACCTCATTGGCTGCTCCCAGAAGAAGTTAATTCCTTTTAGCTGAGGTCACAAAAGGAAGAGCTGCTACAACAAAAGGAAAGATCTGCTTGGATCACTAGGGTAGCAGGGAAGAGGAGCAATGCTGCTGTGCACAGGTAACCCCTCCTGACCCTCTCTCGAGGCAGAAGTTGCTCTATGTTCACTTCTGAGCAAAGAAGCCTTGATGTGTTTAACCTGCAGTAGAAATAAAGATCCCAGAAAAACGTGTTGTTGAGGTAGAAAAGCCATAATTCCTGATCCTATCAGCTCAGGATACTGGGGCATGAAGGGGCACTGCCACTTATTGACTGTCTGTGCAGCCATCCTCGGGTGTGGGAGCTGCCCTGTACTCAGCTGGGGTGGGTTTGAATTGTCCTGCAGGAGTGGGGGAGCAGGGACATGACTGTACCTCACAGCTTGCAGCTCACCTTCCACTTTTCCTGGCAGAATTGGTTTCCACTGGAAAGAGTCAGATTTGTCAGACAGGCTGCTTAGTGCAGTCAGATTCAATATCCTCAGAGTGTGAACAGGAAAAAGTGGAAAATGAAAACAGGTGGGAATCCTCACAGGCTCCTGTTCTACCAGCTCTTTACACTCTAGGTTTCCTGCATGGAAGCAGTTGGGCAGTTCTGAGAGAAATTTTCTTGTTCATGTTTGGCATAATTTCTGAGTCTTGACTTATCCCTGAGTTGGATGGGAAGCAAGTTTCAAAATGTTTAATTATTTCACAGAATAGAAATTCTGGCATTGCTCAGTTCTGTTTTCTGCCTATGAGGTGAAACTGGGGAAGGATTAGAAGCCCCTGCCAGTTGTACCCTGCTGGTATTCAGCCACTGCAGATATGGTTCTTAAGAGAGCTCAATTAGGAATTGAGGGGTTTGCGGGTGATGGAAGGGTGCAGATGCCAGTTTAAATAATAATAATGGGGAATTATGTACAGAGGGGGAACACTGTTGGTGACAGAACACCATAGCCCCATTCCTCCTCTCAAAAGCCTGGTGTGGGAATAACTTGAAAATTAGGAGTTTTTTCTCTGGAGTCTTGCATGGGGCACAGCCCACTAATGGACATCTTGGCCTGGCCTGCTCAAAGGCCATGTGGCAAACTCACCTGGATTTCATCCAGGAAAAACCACACATTGAGGTTCCTCTCTGGGCTCTTCTAAAGCTTTTTCTTTTTCTCATTTGGGCTGATGTCAATCTGAAATGCAAATGCAGCATTGAAGAGGCAAATGGGAGGGTTTTGTCTTTGAAATGTCCTTACAGAACATCTCTTTTATTAAATGACACCCTGTTTGGTTTTTTAGGTTTTTCTTTTTAACTCCAGAAACGTTTGCCATGTTTGGCCCAATATTAGGAGTTTTTGATGCCAGTCCCTGTCCCTTTGCCATTGCATATTGTTTGCTAGGGGGGAAGACCCTGTCCTTTCTGTTGTGCCTCCTTGGTCTCCTTCCACCATGCCCCCACTGGCTCTTGCCCTCCCCTGCCCGCAACTCTGCCAGCTCCAGCACCCTCTCAGGTGGCTGCAGGTGAGCCTTGCCTGACCAAAACACAAGATGCAGGCCACTGCTATTGACCTTGGAATTTAGTCCAGGCCATGGCTTTGCATACGGAGGGGAGAGGGAATCCTCCTTTCCCTGATGCTGAAGCTGCCCCTTCATGCCTAGGGGCTCTTGCTCATAGAGAAGAAGGAAACAGATCCCCTTGGCATTAATATTTCTATTATACAGCCTAGATTAATTTTGATTTTCCTTTTTGACTCCTTTGTTGTGTTTATTTCAAGGGATTTCTGTCACCTCCCTTCTGCACTTCAACATGCCTGAAAAATTTCTGTCAGGAGTGATTGTGTGTGACTTGAAGAAAGCACAATTTTTAAGATTTGAATTCACTTTAAAATTCCCACTGCTTTCTATTCTTTTTTTTTTTTTTCCAAATTAGTGCATCTTGGCACTGAAGCTTCCCCATCTGACAACACTGGGTATATTATTATTGCCCCAAGACCTTTCTATCACTGGGTTTCTCTCTTCCATTTCTTCCTATGAATATGAGATTTGCAGGGAATTGCTCTGTGCTGAATATTTGCATCATGGCCTGGGATGCTTTGAGTAAGACTTCAGGGAGCTGAGAGAGCCTTGAGATTAAACCAACATACTCCAGAGAAAATTCCCCAAAGACATAGACAAATATTTCCAAACATGAATATTTCCACCCTGGCAATTTTGTTTAAATATATTATTGCTGCAGACAGCTAGAAAGACAGGCAGACACCTACGGACAGCTGACATTAGCATGTAGCTTCTGCTGTCACCCACAGATGGGCTGCGTGGCTGGAATGATTATTTTTCAGTCCTGACTTTGGGGAGTTTCACATATTAGACAGTACTAAAAGAATTTTTAATTGGACTCATTTTATTTTTTTTTTTTATCAGAAATGAGACAATGTGTGTGAACCCCTGTGGTTCCTGTAGTCTCAATCAGCTGCCAAATAATATCATAGAAGTTGTGATTGGATTAATGAAAAGCTTGTAACAAAATTAAGGTTATGAGGAAATTGTCCTATTGGGGGCTTTAATTTAAACTGGTGGGACAAAATTAGTCCTGAATTAAAGAAAACTACTAATTGTCTAGATATCGCTTGGTTGATAAATGCACCAGTAGGATCCTGTTCCTAGGGTGTCACTCTGCTGCTCATAGGCTTTTTGAAGGAAAATGCACTTGGCAGCCTTGTTCCACTCCTTTTTCTGCTTTTTCCATGGGTGCCCTGGGCTGCTGAGGGATGTGAGCTCCTCCTCAGAGCCTTTCTGAGGTCCCAAAGGAGAGGGCTGGTTTGGGCCAGCCCAGGAGCACCCTGTGCTTCCCTGGGGATCCCAGTCCCTCACCTGGGATGAGAAAGCACCCACATGGGTGGGACATAGAGGCAGCACTGGGACATCTGGGTAAAGTGAGGCCTCATTCCTTGTGTCCCATCCAGTGCTTCTCTTTGGTGCTCCTGAAGGAGTCATCTAAGCCATGTTCTCCATTAGCTGCTGATTCCTTCCATGCCATGGGTGTGGGAAGCTGCCTGCAGGGTGCTGGTCCCATCCCTTGGTGATGTACTGTGCCAGCAGCCCCCACAAAGTGGGACCCTCAGCTCATGGCCATGCCTCTTTTCAGGGTAGAAAAGGTACTGAAATCCTGTGTTCTACAGAAAGAGCTGTTTGCTTCTGCTGGACTCAAAAAACAGACACAGATCTGGAAATGGAGGGCCACAGCTGCACTCTGTGCTGGGAAAGGGATATATTGGTGGGTAATTTCATCCAGAAGCAGAACTCAGTGTTCCCCATAGCTGAAGCACTCAGGTTTGCCTTTAAATAACCACAGAGGTGCTGGAGGCAGTGAAGCCCACGGGACAGCCCCAGAGGAGAACCTGGGATGGCTTTCCTTCCACTTTGTGCTGCTGATCTGGACCTGGTAGAAAGATTTTGAGGGCCGCAGCATTAACCTGTTCTGTGCACAGCTCCCTTGCTGTAGTATCACTGAGGAATGACACAGTGGGATGTGACAGGCTTTTGGGGCACCAGTTTCATCCTATTGGAAAAATCCCATACAGGAGGGCTGAAAACAGATCCCCCTCTTGGTGCAGATGGCCTACAAAAACTGGGTCATTTTGAGACAGGACTCCTGGCGCCAGTAAAGGGTGTTGTTAAGAAAATATTAACTTGGGAGTTGTGTAGACTAAGTTTTCCCTCTATTTCTGAGCCCTTGTTAGATCCTAATGTTTTGCCCTGGCTCAGACAGTATTGCTGGATCAATTGTCTAAGAAAAAAGAAGCTCCATTTCCTTTGGAAATTTTTCTCTCCCTTAGGAAAATATTTCTGTTGCTTGCCTCTGTCATTGGCCTTCAAGTAGTAAATCCCAAGCTAATAAGTCTGTATTTAAAGCAATAAATTCAGTGCCTTTCCTCCAGAGGCTTTATTTTCTCATTTAGTGACCTCTTGTTCCCCATGTCTTTGACACTTCTCCGATGTGCATTAAGCAAATATGCAATCATCCTTTCATTCTCTATCTTTGCTTTCATTATGATTTTTTACACTTCATTACATTTCCCTTCTATAATTGCAACGCTTTGTTGTCCCAAAGTTTTATGGCTCTTTCCTCTCTTCTCTCACTTCTTGTGTTTCTTTGTTATTCACGTTAGCTTTTCTTGACACTGTGTTCCTAGTACATTTTCTAGATGTCAAGCAAACTCTTAGGCCTAAACTCATTTATCTTTGAACACTTTCCATTTCCACTTCAGTGCTCTGCCCCAATGAATTCCATCCAGAACTTCCTTTTCTTCTAAAATTGGCTGTGCTGCTTTTATTCAGTGTTCTTCCCTTTTTAGGCCTAATTATAAATCCAATTGTTCGGTCCTGAATGCTTCCACGAGCTCCATTCATTTCTGAGCACGGTTCTGCCATAACTGCCGGGAGAAGTTGCGTGACTGCCCTTTCAAAATCCTAATATGATCTAGATGAGAAAGAGATGTTATTTCTAACTTAAATTAAACCCTAGCACAGGATCAGGCTGTTAAGGCTCCCCGCTCTGCTCTCCTGTGGCTGCGTTTGCCCACCCTGCAGCCTTTGGGGGATGCTCTGGGGTGGGTTTATGGATTTCCCACCCCTTGCAGTGCCCAGCAGAGCTGCCAGGAGAGCTGGTGAGCTCTCCCACGAGCATCGACAGCAGAGGCCTCTGAAATCCACCCAAAACAGCTCCAAGTGGCAAAGGGCTGCTTCCCACAGACACACCGCATCTTGCCTTTGGAATTTTTACTGCCTGCTTAAATAATCGGAATAATTTGTAAACAGAAATCGCCTACATGACTGACGTAATTTTGAGCATCTTTGGTATAAGTGGTGAGTGGGAAAGAGGGTTTTGCTGCAGCTCTCTACCTGAGGATCAATTATCTCTTTGGGCTGGATTTTGGCTCTGCAGCAGGGCGGGAGTGGGCATAGGGTAGCTGGGGCCTGTGAGAGACAAACCCCCCATGGTTAAAGCTCAGCTGCTCAACATCAATGCAAACAACGCCCACTGCTCCACTGCCTGACTCCAGTCCAGCCTTACACAGTCAGATTTCAGGAGCAGCTAAATGATGTGATGGGTTTGCTGTGTTTCCAGATACTCTCTGGCAATATATGCCTGCAGGTATGTTCAGGTGTTCAGACTGCTCAGATAACTTCCTCTGGGTTATATGTTCTCAGGAGGGGAACACACAGGACTGGGAGCACAGTCTAAAATAGAGAACAAATGGGAACATGATATTCTTTCAGTGGGATTGCTGGCAGGATCTGCTAAGCTTTTATAAGGGCAAGGCAACACTCTTCTTTCTCCTACAAAATTGCCCTCGGTGGAAAGTGATGACAAAGAGAATTTCTCTTGTCCCCTTACTGATTTAACCTGATTTCTTCCTGTTCTTTGAGCATCTGGAAAAAAAGCATGAGTAATGTGATGACAAAGTTCACCCTTTGTTCTGAGGCAGAGAATGTCAGTGACTTTGCAGACCTGGGGCACTCGGTCATCCTCAGCCAGCATGTGCAGAGCGGGCTGCTCTGCTCTCTAGGCCTTGCTTTGTCTCAAAAGCCTGAGAAAAAACAACCACTGCTGCTTTGCCTGTCTTCTTGTGACCTTTCAGGTGGGTGCTCAGCAGTGTCAGCAGCCCCAGACGATGCACAGAGATGGTCCTGCAGGAATGTGGGTGAGAGCAGTGCACACTGAAGTGTGTGTGCACATCCTTGAGCATCAGGGATGTGGAGATCTGTTCATGTTGCAGGATCACTGGTGTGGCTGCAAGTGGGTGAACTGAGCTCTACTTCCCACCTGTAAAGCAGAATGAGCATTGCTGGCTGCAGAGGATGTATGGTGGTATTGCTGTATGATGCTTAATCTGCTGAAGGTTTTAAGATGCTCACAAGCTGCTCCGTGTTGAGCTCAGAGACTCCAGGAGGACTTGCCTTTGTCCAGGTTTGCTGGACAGACCTGTGCAGAGCAGAACTGTTGTGGTTGAAGAGGAGACAGACATTATCAGAATGCACCAACACATCAGGGATTGCCACACATCGCTGTGTCAGTGCCATGCACACAGTGAAGGAAGGCATGGGAACAAAAGCATTTTTTTCATCTTAAAATATCTGATAGAGGGAGACAGAAAGACCTCTTGCAGCAACTGCTCTGTATCAGACCAGTCACAGCAGATGACCTGAAAAAACTAGCTATCATATACCATATCATGCAAATAAATACATCTTGCAGTTTTCCTAAGCCTCTACAGTCAGCTGTGTGTGTGGGATAGATATGACTGGATTATTATAGTCTGTCATTTCAGCATGAATTCAGACACTCTGTTAAGTGAGTATTATTTAATAGTCTGGAAGAAGCCTTTGGAGCTGTTATTATCTCTCATGTAAATGCACATTAAAGCAATTTGAGCAGGCAAATCATCTTGCTGAGGGACTGTATCCCTCCAGTGGGAAGGCTGAGGGGTTTACACTGTGCCACACCAGAGCTACCTGTCCTCTGGAATGGCAAATGGGAGATGTGTGGACCCCTGGAATGTCAGGCTGGTGGGAGGACTGGCCAAGCTGCTGCTCGGGCTGTGGCCCTGTGCTGAGGGATGCAGAGGAAACAGCCTTGCTTGGGAGGGCCAAGGTAAGGAAGTTTGTGTTAAACTTTAGAGCTGCTATCAGCAAATCTGCATGGGCTGACCGCATCAGTCTCCTCACTGCAGTTTGAGACAGCTGTGCTGCCTGCAGGCTGCAGGTGAGCTGGGAGCCAAGAGCCCACTGGGGAGAGGAGATTTTCAAGGTCCAAAGAGGAGCCTTTGGGAAACCACTGGGTTTGGAGGGTTGGGAGCTGTGGGGAGGGAGCCTCACTGTCAGCAGACAGTAGCAAGACACAGCAAGAAAGTGGGGAGGAGGGATTAAATCCCACACAGCACAAAGCTGCTTGGTGGGGATGCTGCTCTAAGAGACCTCCAAAGCAGGGCAAAAGAGGTTTCAAAATTGCCATAGGAGTAGGTCCCATTTGTGCTCATTTTCCATGCCTGCAATCTGCACTGTGCCCACACCCGACCAGCTGCCCTCCGAAGCAGCAGCAGCCCCCAGCTGCCTCATGATATTATTATTTTTTTATTTGCCTCGATAAAAATCCGTGAGTCATTAAGTGCTTGTCATGTTTTGATATGTGGATCAGGAACTGATCAATAGCCAGCCAAATTTAATAAAAAGGAGCTCTATTCTTGGGGAATGAGCTTGTTACCATGCCAACTATCGATCTTTCCTGACAGGCTCTGTAAGTCACAAAATGGGGTCCTCATGGTAGGTTGGTTTCCCTGCCTGCCAGAAAGGATGTTGGTTCTAACCTCTGTGTCTAAAAGATTTCAGAGAAAACCCTGCTTTTTAGTACTACCTCTATGTAATTCTTTGGCAAAGGTTCTAGGTTGCCTGGAGCTAGTGTAAAACATCTAAAGGCTTTATTTTTCTTACTCCTCTAAGGTGGTGGAAATATAAGATAGAAGGTAGCAGAGCTCTGGTTCTGCACCAGAGCCTCACAAGGCAAGGAGGGATGGAGCTCAGTGCCAGTCCACAGCCCTGCCTCGCTGGTGCATGGTGTGTCAACCACCGCTGGGCTCCTGCAACAAACATCCCAGAATTCTTCCTTGCAATGCTAGTAACTTAATATTAGCCAAACAGTGTTAAATGGCACTGAAACAGTCCCCTGCCAGGTGGATTTCTCTAGCTGACCATGGTAAGCAGGAGAGATTTACATCTTGAGGAAGAGGGATGTTCTGCAGAGTCCATCAGGTCCCAAAATTTCATGTTGAAAATCTCACCAAAGTCATCTGGTAGAGGGAGATCAATGTAATTCCTTCATGGCTTTTCCAGACTGTGTACTGTAAAAAGCTTATTATGATTTGACCTTGACATTAACCCTGCCTTTGGTGGGGGCTGAACTCAGAGGTCCCTTCCAGCCAACATTTTTCCTTTATTTCATCTCAGAGATGTAATTCAAAACTGTAATTCAAAATGAGTGTGCAACTAGCTTTTTTGGCTATTCAGACATGGAGGGCAATAAGAACAGACACCAAACCCCAAATATTTCTCAGAACTATTTGTCTATCAGAGGTGCCAGAACAGTCCTGGTCACTGGGCTACATGAAAGAGGTTATTGGGCAGAGCTCTTTGACTGCAATGATCAGAAAGGTCACCAGCAGCAAGGGCCTGCCCTTGTGTCTGCTCTTGGCATT
The DNA here is from genome assembly GCA_013397245.1 of Thryothorus ludovicianus. NCBI lineage: Eukaryota > Metazoa > Chordata > Aves > Passeriformes > Certhiidae > Thryothorus > Thryothorus ludovicianus. Next base: position 110,342 of record VZTB01003830.1, read on the forward strand.
CCTCCTCCTTGGGTTTAGCTCGTCTCAAACTCCCTTTTTCAAGTTTCCTCCTTCCAAAGATTTTTCTCTAGTAAAAATCAGTGGCCTTCTCCATGGGATTTGTTAGTATGTGCTGTTTAATGAAAATATCCTTTCCATACATATATGACAAAAGTGAAAAACTTTTGTAATGTTTAACAGAACCATTGAGTTAATTAAGTTGCAAAATCTTCCTAAATTCATCAAATCCAGCAGTTTACCCAGCACTGCCAAGTCCACCGCTAAGTCATGTCTCCAAGTGCCACATTTAGGTCCTTTAAATACCTCCAGGAATGGCAATTCCAGCACTGCCATGGGCAGCCTGTGACAGGGATTGAGAACTCTTGCAGTAAATAAATGTTTCCTAATAACTACTCAAAAGCTCCTCTGGCACAACTTGAGGCATTTCCTCTCATCCTGTCACTTGATGCCTGGGAGAAGGGACCAACCCCCACCTGGGTACAACCTCCTGTCAGGTAGTTCTAGAGAAATAAGGTCCCTGCTGAGCCTCCTTTTGTCCGGATGGAATATCCCCGGCTCCCTCAGCCGCTTCTCCCCAGATTTGTGCCCCAGACCCTCCACCAGCTCCGTTGCCCCTCTCTGGACCTGCTCCAGCAGTCAAGCCCCTGCAGAGCCGCGGTGCCACAGCGAGCGCAGAGCAGAGCGGGGAGCAGCCCTTCCAGAAAAATGTGCCCACGCCAGACTGAGCCTGCAATAAAAGTCTTCAAATTGTGCGGAAGTTGTTTTTGGGATCGCATTGTGCAACCAGACCCTGGCTGCCTGGGCAGAGCCGGGGCCGATTTTAACTCCATGCTGACTGAATGTTCTGTTCCTCTCGCAGTTCTCACCGGAGCCTTGAAGACGAGTGAGCGCAGCTGGGCGCCCGGCGGCGAGCGGCGGCCCCGGGCAGCCCGGCAGGAGGAGGGCGCAGGAACACCCCGGCAGGCTCAGGAGGAAAGCAAACAACGGGATAACCCACTCAGAAAATATCTTTTGCTCAAGAGAGAAAGCTGCCAAAAGCAAGCGGGGCTGGCCAGCGTTAGCTCTGCGGGCAGCTCCCTTCCCTTCCCTTCCCTTCCCTTCCCTTCCCTTCCCTTCCCTTCCCTGACACAGAGCCCCAGCGAGGGCGGACACCGGGCTCGGGGTGCGGAGGGTTTCTGCTTGCCCATATTGGAGGAGCCTGCTCTGCAGTTGTGAAGATGTATCCACAGTCTCACATCACGTCGTGATTTGGCTGCGAGTTGAGCCGAGTGTGTATTAGCTCGGCAGACTCATGGTGTGCATCTCCTCCCCATCTAATATATCTGAACGTACAGTGAGAGTTTTACAGACAAGATAATGTGTTTTGACTGCATGAAATAGTTGTGCTATTCCTAGAGGAAAAAAATTTAATTTTGCTCTGAATTCCTCTATAACCAGACAGTTCCCCATTTATATCCTGGGTAATAAATCAAAGCAACATGAAGTCTTGTGCACGGAACAGAAGTGGTTTCTTAAAGCAAATTTGTCAGGAAATAAGTCATCATCTTAAAAAGCCAGTTCATTCCTCATATACAATACACCACTAACTATTTGCTAAAATCTGTAACCAGGCACATGATTTTGTGAAAGATAGAGAGAAATCCACAAGCCCTAGCAATGCTCTGTGAGATTTGATTCTCTTATCAAAATCACCCATATCTTTGTCAGAGAAATCACCCTGTGAGTTCTATGGCTCACGGGTTTGCAGTGCCTCGGCACTCAAACATCACAAGGGCCATTACTTTGACTTTATATAAAAATAAGGTCGTGCTGGTATCGCATCTTCTCTCTGTGTTTTCCTTCTTTCTTCTTGCCTCCTCACCTGATGTTATTTTTTTCTCAATTTTTTTTAACCAACTTTCTATTTCTATCGTGCAAACATGCCACGGCAAAGAGATGTAAGCAATGCATAATATATTTGCAGTAATGTATGATTCATTTACTAGCTTTCATAATTGATGTGGCTGTGTTTTACATACACAGTACTTCCTGCATGCATTTTATGATGTGAATGCTCTTCAAAAATCTAATAAAATGTAATCCATTGAAAACAATAGCACTAGTCCTGTGGTGAGATTTGTGTGCAGTTTTGCAGCAGCTGCAGAAAGAACTTGGTGCCAAGTTTCTATTCTAAACACCAATTTTTGCTGCTGTTTTATGCAGCTCCTAATTCTCAAGGTGGATATTATTATAATTATATATATATTATTATAGTGATACCACAGTTGGTCTGAGTATAATTTGCTTTCATACCCTGAAAACTTTCCAACCCAAATAATCTTTCTGTCTTCTTTCTGGAGTTCAATGAAAAATACAAAATTATGCCAAATTTATGAAGACACATATCAGAACTATACAACAGCATCTGTAAAATATCAGCTAAATAATGCCAATATCTTCACCTCCAAAAAATTCGTTCTTTCCTGGGATTTAGTGAGGCTGAAAGCACACATAGCTTCATTCTCTGGGCCCCAAAACCCTGTTTCCAAAGGTATTTAAACATCTAATTGCCACCAATATCAGCAGAAGTTGGAAACGGCTGGAGAGCTCAGGCCATGCACTTTATTTAAATATTATTATCTTCCTGGTGAGGATTTGAGGACCCCAAATTAATTTTCACCCCACGAAGAAGAAAGCCAACAAGGCCATTTGTGTGTTGTTCCTTGACACACTGTTCCAGGTGGATGGATTTGGAAAGTTTTATTGTCCTATCTTCACACTAAAAGTGCATGTGAAATTATTTCCAGCAACAAAATCTACAAAAATCTTTTGAAGAAGGCACTCTAACATGAATACATTGAAAATTCAAAATTGATATGAGAAATGGGTAAAGCTAGAAATCCTGTTTCTATCTCTCCAGATAGCAGTTCGGTGTTTTGCCTGCTTTCCTCCAGCTGAATCCTCGTTAAAGCCAACGGGCACAAATCAGCTCAGTGGCAGTGTGGGGTTGGGGGATTTACTCTTGTTTAAGCTCTGACCCCCAGATTGGATGAGAGCAGCCAAATCAGACCCATGCTGCTCCTGTTAGCACTTCACACCTGCACACCACCTCAGCCTTAGCTGCCAGCAGATAAGGGGCACCACTGGCTTCAGTAAATTAAGCCTGGGCTTGGGTCTGATGAGATTTTGCAGGGGATGGTTGTGAATAGCAAGAAAATGCAGTGCTTTCTGAATGCTTCTGGTTGGAACAGCAAAGGGACAGCTGCACTTCCAGCAGACTCCAGTCCACTGGCTCTGCTGCACTTGGATTGTCAGGCTTTCTCTGATGCATTTGACACAGAGAATTTTTCAAAAGTATTGAAGCTTTGCTTTTGGGCTTTTCTGTGTCGCTCCTAGTGCTTGTTTCCCTGCTGGAGCAGCTGCCTGTGCTCTTTGGGGAGCTTTGGGTAACCTACAGGTAACTTGTGCAGTGGCTGATGCTGCTCCAAGATAGGGAAAGTGCATTCCTGGCAGCAGCGCTTGGCAGGGAAAACTGCCGTGCTGTGAGCTGCTTCTCTTCCCAAAGCTGGCACTAGGGGAAAGGTGGAAAACTTTTCATGTGGAAAAATGAGCTGAACACCTTACAGCCTGAATCCTACCTTTTAGAGGAATCAATACTTCTGCTGCTGTTGGGAAGTGAAATGCTGTGCTGCAGAGTGTGATGTGCTGTGTCCCTGCCTGGGGTGAGCATCCTGCACTTCGCACAGCTGGGGGGACACCCGGGGGACACCCACCCAGTGCACCCTGCCTCCCACTTGGCCACCTCTCACCTTGCATGCTGCAGGAAGGGGGTCACAGCAGGAGCAAGGGACACATGTACACTGCCCTCCTGGCAATGTGGAAGAAAGCTGTTAAAATGATCATTTCTAAAGTTTTCTAGTTCTGACTGGGGAGCTGGATTTCATTTATTCCCCCTGAATTTGAGTAGGTTCATTTTAGTGTTCTGTTCACTGGTTGCCTCTTTGGGCTGGAGGTTATCTTGTGTTATTTCTTGCCACGTTTTTCAAGCTTACTTTTACTTTTGGGCTTTAAGGGTTCTTTTGGTTGTTGCTTCCTTTTTTAACATTTACTAAATTAATTATTTAGAGAAGAAAATCCAGGTAAAGCCAAGTAAGTATATCTCTGCCCTGTGAAGGTTCAGTAAATGCAAAGCTATAGAGGGGGAAGGGATCAAGCATTTTGAAACAGCAATATTTGAAAACTGTTTTAAAGTGAATCTTTTCAATATTTGAGCCTGATAACAATTTCATCTGCAAGCTCGTGCAGGTGATGCTAAAGCTTTCCTGGCACCTGCATCTGCATCATCAGGTGCTTTTGCCACAGGGTCCCTTCTCCTTCTGCCAACAAAGAAGAAGGGAGGGCTGCTCCCCTGGGCAGGAAAAGCCCCTGTCATGAATGCTGAGCCCCTGGGACTGGCAGCAATGGCAATATTCCTTACTCAAGGCATGTGACAACAGGCTCTGTGCTGGGACTAACGCTGGCGCACGAGCAGGGCTGGGGAGCAGCCTCAGCCCGCCAAGTGCCACATCAGGGCGCTGCTCTTCACTTCCAGGGCCTTTGTGTCCTAAATGGGTGAGAACGCCCTGGGACACCTGCCCAGCCAGGTGGCCTCCTCTCCCCAAAAACTGGTCTCCAGCTGGGAAGTCTCTGCCCTTGCAGCCCCCTCCTCTCAGCATGGCTCCTACCCAAGCACCCAGAGAGCCCCGGCTCCGACGCTGCCCTCTGGCACTTGGATAAGGGGCACAAAGTCCCCTTTGCAGAGATTTAGGGAGGGAGGAACAGTGTGAGTCTCCCAAAAATGCAGCAGCAGCTCTGGCACATGTGTGGGGCTCTGTGTGGTCCCGTCTTTTGACCCGATACTGCGGCCGGAAGGGCTGAGACTGCTCAAAACGTCGGTTGTGAGGAGGGTCAAAGAGACAAGTTTTTGGGGGAAGGAGGAAATGCAGGACAAAAGGGAGACCTTTCTTCTGCCTGATGCAGAGGAAAAAAAAAAAAA
>VZTB01003831.1:2085-12895 GCA_013397245.1 Thryothorus ludovicianus
AAATACCTTAACAGGTTCTAATCCACTTTTAACTTTTTAGATAATTTGTCATGATTTTTTGACAGTTTTTCTACTCATAAAACTAACACATCCTTAAAATATTCTCATGTGCATTACATATAATTTTAATTTTATGCATCTATAACAGTTTTCTTTTTCTAATAATTTTAAATATTTTCATTTATTGGAAAACTTTGGAAAATTTTTTTAATCAAACATAATAAATTAATTATCTTGGAATTAATCTACTGTGGCAAGGTTTATTTGTTAGCAACTAAACTGATTTCTGTGAAATCCATAAATGACTTCTCTGATCTACTTGTGCACATTGGTGGGCAAACAATTTCCGATTAAGAGTGAAGTGACAGACCTACAGCAGATGCCCAGAAAATTGGAGAAATGCGTATGCATGGTTTTCCTGTGCTGCATCTTCCTGGAAGTAAACATACAAAGTCTGGTGCTTTCCCATGAACAAGTATTTTATCCACCTTCAGACACAGAATCCAGAATATGTGCTTCTCCATAGTATGTGAATTTCTCAAAATACTTATTACAATGCTGGAAAGGTTTCCCAAGTATATTTTCCATGAGAGTATATAATACGTTATCTTTCCAGAATGCATCAGCAGTGAGAATACCTCTTCTAATAGGGATTTCTAAAAATAAATTCTAATAATTTATTTCTCTACAAATTTGTAATGATTAGTGTTATTTGATCCTATAAATTATTTTTTTCCAGAATTCATGTAAACTATTTCCAATCAATGTCTGCATGTTCTACTTCCATAGAAGAACTATCACTTAATGGAAAACCAAATAAACTTCCTTGAATGTTTTTTCCTGTCAAGTGCAAATTTTTTTTTCTCTTTTTCTCTCCCTTTCCTGTTCACAAAAACATCGTTTTGCTTATCACAACAGTCCTTTGAATATCTTCCTGGAATTTCTCACTCTTATTTTATTCATCAGTTTATATGAGCAACTTTTTGCATGATAATTTTCTCATGAATAGTTCAGAATATTTTCAGTGAGACTCAATTTGATTTAAGTTTTCTGTTCTGTCAAGTGTAATTTTTGAACAGTATTAGACAATTCTTAGTATTTACTTGAAAAGGTTAAAATTCTGTAGGTATTTCTGATTCCAAAGGAGTTTTATTTTCAGAAAAAAACAAACCAAGCTAAACCAAACAAAAAAAACCAAAAAACAAAAAACAAACAAAAAAAATTTTAAAAAACCCTTCATGCAAAAGATATATAACATAAAATTCGAAAATGTCATTCATCTTTCTAAAATAGTACCTTGATAATACTTACTAAACTTTATTTGTTTTTCTTTAGACATATATATTTTACCCAGAATTATTTTCCTACCTTCTAATGCTTTCTTATTTCTCTAAGCTCCTTGTAGTTCTGACATCTATGCTGTTTCTTGGCCATCTTCTATCATTAAACTCTATGGCCAGTACATCGCATTGGTAAAATTCATTTGCCGCTTGAAAGGCTAACTTTGTATATCCTGTTTCTACCAGAACCAGTTCAGAGGGAGACAGAAATACAAGGAACACAGTGGAAACTTTAAAATAGTAAAAACCTTAATAAAGATTTTAGAATTTGATGAAAGATGAAAGGAGTTCTTTACAAGATGTAATTTTTCACAGTTTAATAGCAATACAGATTATTTTCTTATTTTAAAGTATTTAAACTTGTATCTGCAGATTACACTTGTGCAAAATTGCAAATGAGGTATTTGATCACTAAAACATGGATTTTTTTATGCATTAGGTAGATTGAAAATGATTTTTGCTCTAAGAAAATTTCAGGATTTTTACCATAAACACCAACCTATCAAATGTTTAATTGTAAAGAATTAAGTAGTGATCGGAATAGATACAATTGCTCAAAGCTGATTAACTGGCACCTGTGCATTGTTCTGACTGGCTTGCAAAGGTTCAAGTTATATCTGACATATTGACTGAAGGTAATGATATATGCTTCATTCACCAAAGAAACAAATGTTTTGTTTGCCTGCTCTGATTCCCTGCTTTACAGATACCTGCACTGGTATAATATGCACTACTACTATTGTAAAACAAGAGTTTATTACATGGCTAAGTAAATTGATCTTTGTAAAAGTGCACAAGTGCATTGAAATAAAATAAAAACTACTTAATCCAATCTTCTCTTATACAATTTCTTTCAAGGAGAACAGACACAGCCTGTTAAAATAACAAAGAATGTAGAGTTTCCATTCACATTCACAAAGTGTCCTTATTCAAACCCCCACTCTAAAGCTACCTTTCCTCTCCTCTCATTTTTCTTTGTGGTGGAGAAATGTGATTCCATGGAACCAACAGTGATTTTGTTTTATGTTAACTGGCAGAGCTTTTCGAGCCCCGCAGACCTGGTGACACTTAAATGGCCCACACTTTGGATTGTCTTGTTGTGTGGAAAAGGTAGATAAGGGGAGGAGGAGAAACATAAAACAGGTGGGCAAGGGCAAAGTGGCATTCAGAAAAGTTTCTTAGATCAGAGCCAGGTCGAGGATCATTTCTATGATAAACAATTGCTGTATTGAAATTACATCACACAAGGTGTTATATTACTTATGAAGTCCTGAGAATTCTGTAAAACCTGGCAAGAACATCACATGGAAAAAAGTAAGATCTTCTGAACTTTTAGCCAGGAAATCAACAGAAACTAATATAGTTTAATGGTAATTAGTCTAATATGTGCTGCTTGTAGAACTGCTGCCAATAATACCATGTAGTGACTGTTGTAAAACGCCAACTATTCTGGCTTTCCTGTTAGGGATTAGGTGGAAGCTTTTAGAACTGTACTTGGCTTGATATTTAGGTCAATCCTGAAATGGCTTTATAAGTGAATTTTTCAGCATATGAGCTATGAGATCCTGAACATGTTAATTTCTATTTATATTTTTATTTGCATTAATACTTTCTCTATTTTCAATTTGAGATTACATAAAAAAATTGTATGTTTTCCTTCTGATAACAGTGTCATGTTTTGGATGTATCCCTGACATATTGATACAATTAGATAAGAAAATTAAAAATAGGATCTAAATAAAGTTTGAATAATATCTATATTCAGTAGCAAGTCATCCTATTACAATAAATTTCAGTATATCTGAATTTGACTGAAAAGTTCATTGCAACTACTTGAGCTAATGTTTTCTGTGTGTAATCCTCTTCTTTTCCCTGTGTTTCTGTTTAAAGGATCAATTAACTTTTCCACTCTAGTCCAAATTCCATTTTTTCAGTGTTAGTTTCTCTCTGCCTACACTAACAGTATTAAAAGGAGAGACTTTGCACCACACTCCAAGAAAAGGCCACTGAATATGATCTAAGATGTGAGTTTGTGAATAAATGAGAAAAGATAAATAGGTAAGGTTTCCATTGTCCTTAGATGCTGCTTTTCTTTGTGCCAAGCTGAGAGACTTGCATGCCTAGCCTGGGGCAAAGGCTTCTGGTAGGTTTGAAAAAGTACAGATAGTGTCTCATATGCCCTGCACTGACTAAACATGCCTCAATGTGTACAGTTACTCCTCCTAAAATTTATTATCAAAGGAATGTAACAGGAAAAATAAATTGAGGCATAACAACACACTGAGAAGTTCTCAGTGAGATTGTGCCACTGATGGTCATGAACATTATTAGATTTGCTCACAGCCACATTTTTTCACAGTCCTTTTAATTTGGAGCCAGGTAGAAAAAAATACAAATTTGTCTGTGGATTTTCTGCGTGGTAGCACCTGGCCATGCAATCAACAGTGACAGTAGTCATTTATCCCTCTATTTAATTGCCATGTTTGTATCACATGCATACAATAATTTAGAGAGAATTTTGCTTATGTTATACCTCATTTTTATAACAGCAGTGATACGGAGCTTAATTTTTAAGGAACTAAATACACATTTCACAAACAAAATTGTTACCTCAGCTTTAAAATTCCTTTACTCCTCATTACATGTAGAGACTACTGTCAGGCAATACTTCAAACTTCAGTAAGAGGTAGTTTTTATGAGATACTAGAATTAAAAAATTCTCTTTTGGATTTGTCTCTTAATCCTTGTCAAATTATAGCAAAAAAATATCTCTATAAATGATGAGGCTGTGACTAACACACAGTTAACAGTGTATCAGGTTTATCATTAAAGTCCATTATCATTCTCAGTATCAGTGATTGCAATAGTAGTATCAGTCAGTTATTTATTTAGCCCTATTTTTGAAGCAGTACCTCAAAGTACCCACATGGCATGGTGATATACAGTCTTTTCTGATTTAAGGTCATTTCACGGAGTTTTTGATCTTGTTAGATCTCAGGGACAGCTATTTTGTACAGATCACCCGAAAGAAAATCACCCTGACTAACAACTAGATACATGACCTAGCAATTTGTAGGTCGTCAGCTAAAGCATTCTATGTTTATAAAGACTGCTTAACAAATAGTATTTTAATAAACCCAAAAGTATTAGTAAAGTACACTATGTAGTAGGCCTCCAATAATTACTCAATTAGTAATTTTCCTTACAAAAAAACTTTTCCTTTATTTATTTTTAAAGGTATTTCAGATTCAGCTAATGGATTGAAAACAATCTCATATACTTACCAGACAGGGTTTTAGTACTTCGATTTCTATGTGTTTACAGGCAGGCAGACATACACACACAACCATAGCTACGCTTTGTAGTGTATTATACTTCATTAAATAGCTATAAATAAATAAATACCACCAAGTAAGATGGCTCTTGGGAACTGGGAGTTTGAGATGTGTGAATAACGATGAATGTCCGAAGGGATGCAGCGGCACACACAACTCTGAGATAGGGCAGTACACTTGGCCATGCATGGGTTCAAACACTGAGCTGCCTGTAGCACCTGGGAGCAGGTAATCTGCAGTATAACCAGAATGAGAGTTTACAGCCTAGTTCATGGCATGCTCAGAGAGCTCAGGAAAAGTGAGGCACTCCAGAGGGGCACAACAAAGAACTGCAACCCCTTCGGGCTGGGCTCCCAGCCAGCCAGGGTGCCTCCTGGGAGAGTCCAGGCACAGTAAAGTCCCTCAGGAGCAGGGTACACAGCCTCAGCTGTGCAGACTGTCATGGCAAAGAACAGTATCAGAGCCTGGCCCTCAAACATTTATTACTCAATCATCATTTAAAGTGTACTTTTAGGAAAGCTAACCATAAAATTATGCATTTCAGTGCTAATTTCTGGACAAGCAAGCTGCTATGAAAGTACACATCTCTCTTTCACTGGTCTCTGGATTAGCCTTGAATGCAAGGGAAGGAGAGGGGAGTATTTCTAGTGCTGCTTCTGGGACCAGCGTCAGCACTTCTGTCACCACCACCGCTATGAGTAAGCAAAGACACAGGGCACGCAAACTAAAAAATGGCTTTGCTCCAAGTAGCACATTTCTGTCAAACACACATTCGGGGCTGAGAATATTGAAAAATGGTTACAATGTCTGGTTAATGTTTTGATCACCTCATATGGTCCCATATATCGCTCCTTTCTTGTGTATATTGGTGGCAGCATAACAAAGGCTCTCAGAGATCCACGAGTCATTCATATTCATTGTTTTTCCTATTGTCTAATTTTAATTATGTACAGTTTTCTTAAGAAAAACTGCTAAGCAGCAATCATTTAAGGGCAAGTAGACACAATGGGGCCATTCTACAGGTTTTTTGCTGGCAAAGTTCCTCTTGAAATCAGGTGAAGGAAGCAGTTGTTTTGTTTAAGAACTGAAATCGGTTGATTTTTGAGAAGCCAGACATTTTGTCTGAAAAGATGTCAAGCGGGTTAACTTTGTTGACATTAGAGAGTTTTGTCCTATGTAATGGACAATTTCATTCAAGTACAAGGTGCAAGACTGGGCCCAAAGATGCACAAAAGCAGTAGATTCTTTTTCCTTGAACTTTGATTGTAGTTTCATAGTTCTTAAATTTCATTGTTCCAAAAATAAAACATAAAAAAAAATCATAGTTTTTAGTTTATAAAATGTGATCATATCATAATGTCTAAGTGTGGAGGAATGTGTAGGAATTTGAACAAGGCAGGTCAGAAATAGGCAAGGCTAAGCAAAGATCTGCTTCAAACTGAGAAGTGAGAAGTGCTTTCCCTCCAGTGGAAGTAGGGAAAGGTTACCTCAGGGCAGTACACTGCTATAGTTTGAACATGTAGGGATGAGGTCAGGAAAACCAAGGTAAAGCTGGATAATTACTTGGAAAGGGACGTGAACAAAAACGGATTCTGTAAGCTGATAATCAGAAAAGAAAGGCTGAGGAGAGTGTATTCCCCTAATAAGCAACGGTGAGCTGGTGGTGGTGGATATGAAAGAGGCTGAGGTACTCAGTGAGCTCTTCATCTCAGCCGTCACTGGCAGTCAGGCTTTCCACATCTATCAGGTCCCCAGATATCTGGGTGGAAATAGGGGGAGTGAAGTCCTTCCCACCACAGAAAGCTGCAGTTTCAAGACCAGCTGATGAAACGGGATAGTCATGAGTCCATGGGATTGGAGGACATGTTTTCCTGAGGAAACTGGCTGATGCTGTTCCCAAGCGACTCTCCATAATATTTGAAAAGTCTTGGTGGTCAGGTGAAGTCACTGGTGACTGAGAAAAAAGAAATGTTGCTTCTATTTTTAAAAAGGGGAGAATGGAAGATCAATGGAGCTATGGACCAGTGAGCCTACCTGTGTTTAAGGCCAGGTTGTAAGGGACCCAGAGCAACCTCATCTATTAAATGGCATCCCTACCAATGCCGTGGAGGGTTGAAATCAGACAATCTAAATAAAGTTCCTTTAAACCTAAACCATTAGGATTAGGACCATTTCTTAGGATTCTAAGAAATTAATATTCAAAACAAATCAGTTATTTGTCTTCTCTAAGCTCATGTCCCCTGATGGACTCAAAAGTGCTCCACTAACACAACTGGAAGAATTTTTGTGGACTAGTGGTATGATACTTTCTATTAAAATAAAAATTTGGCACTTAACCGCTTTAATCACTCAGCAGTTACCCTGAGAAACATGGCTAACTGTGCTTCTGAGTGGTAATGGCTGCACTGTGTTTGTAGAGAAGGCCACTGTGAAACTAGGGAAATGGAATTGAAAATCAATTCCAGTCTAACAATCTGCTGTGCAAATCTGCAAACATTTTGCCTGCTGTATTAAGGGGTGAAATGGGAGCAGAAATGAATGGCAGTGAGTACTGCCTAAGCTGTCGGTGTCACCAAATTAAAGTAGAACCAGCCAGAAACTACCCACATACCTTTTGTTTAGGGCTTCTCAAAGGGCTACAAATGAACTCTGTAGACCACTGTGACTCCTGTCAGAGGATAAAAGCACCAGCTACCAGGCTAAATGATAATTTAAATCCTTGTGTCTTAGCCTGCTCACTAAGTCTCATAGGAAATCAGTTACAGAAATGGTTACAGAGCCCAAATACTTTGTCATTAGTTGGTGAAAGTCAGTGGAGTTTGTAGTAGGGGGCTTATTAATAGTTTTATATGGCCATACACACTAATACAATCTAATATTAAATAATTAACTATTTCCTTTGGAAAAAAAAAAAAAGATCCACACAATTTTATTCTTAACATTGTTTTACCTAGGAAAAACATACTTTGTCTGCATTGCATTCTTCTTTTTGCAGGTCTTAGTAATCTAAAAAGCAGTTTCATCAGAGTAAATGTGTCATGCAATAGCACAAATTTAACCTTAAACTTAGACAAGCTGGTCCATAGTCACTATGTGTGTTAAGCAGTAAAGTGTTACATAAAAGTGAGAATTTTCACCTGAAACGTAATTGCATGTTTTGATAGTTCTTTGATTTTTTTTGCCCCTTTTTAGTAAGCACAAAATGCCAAGGTGCTTTGCCCAGGATGCTGTGAGAGGGAGTAAAAAAAAGGTAGTACACAAAGAGACAACCAAACCTTTTATATATCTCCTCTTGAGAGTCCTCATCTTCCTAACATGGATATAGAATGAGGGTAGAAGTAGTATTTGAAAGAGAGAATCTGCAAATACATATTTTCTTAAGAGAGTTTGTTGATAAAGTGTTATATTTTTTTCTGCTATATCTTAGAAACAAATTATATATTTCTGTCCTCCATTTACACCAAGGTCACGAGAATCTCTTGCTAACATGTATTTTATTCAGTATGAAGAGATTTGGAAAGAAAATGCCAATATCACTAAACTCAAAGTTTTCAACTTTTTTTCTCTACATTACTTTAAAATGTCCAGAAAAAGTAGTTAAGTAGGTTGTATATGTAATTTTTTTTGCGGAAATTTGAGCATCCAAGTGTCTACAAATCAAAAAAGATTAATAGTCACTCAGATATATCAATATAATTTATTTATAGATTTCTTCTTTTAATAGATTAAGCTAACTAGAGGGTCTATAGATTTTGGGTTTAAGTTTTTTATTGAAGTAATTTTTGTTACATGTTTCTACAACTCCCTGTAATACTCTATTTGTGGCCAGTGCTTTTTAAACTAAACTAACTATTAGCAAGAGCGATAAAATTAATTCTTCATTTTTATACTAATTCTGAGTTTTGAGAACTAGTACTTGCAACAAAAAAAATAAAAGTGTATCATTTAGATGTTTTATCCTTGTAGAATAATCAGAAAAGGAGAAATAATAATCATGTTCTTAAAATCACAAAAATTAGTGTCTTTTTACATGGAGGGTGTTTTCATACATCAAAGGAAATATATCCTGCAATATTGTTGGAAATATAGAAAAATAAATTATCTATAAAGGTTTTATTTCTCCTCACTTTCAATATTTTAAAAAGCATAGTTTTCTCTAAAATTGTCAAAATTTAAGGTTCTAAACCCTGCATGAAGTCTCCATGCAAGCTTTGCAGTGAAAGTCACCTCCCAGTTCACTGTCTCTGGCTGCTCTGTTTTTATGGTTTTTCCCCACAGTTGTGGTACCTGAACTTCTGTTCATGGTCTTGCATTAGGAAGATACTCCATTCCTGGTTAGATATGTCCTTGTCCTTCACTAAAAATAAACAAGTTTTTTTTTAAATCCTGATGTGCTTACACAGCATCCTCACAGTTGTATCAACAGTGAGGATAACCAGCTGTGGAGCAGTAGTAGGGGTGCCTAACCAAACTGGTGAGGGGGAACATTTAAGCCACCAAAGTTCCTCTGAAAGCCTTGGTAAACCAGAGAATGAAAAAGGAAATTTCTTTTAAACATTATAATGTCATAGTCTATGTTCTGTCCCTAGCTTTTTCACCAACCCAGACAGGTTCAAACCTGACCTTTTGTCCTTACATATTAGTTTTGCATACCATTGCGTTAAGAGAAATGTGAATTAGAAAAGCTGGTTCTTACAGGCTTTCTTGCTTCTATTGTACATCTTCAGTGTCTCCATAATCTACCTGCAAACCATCCCTGCTTAAAGGTAGCTTAATATACTAAAAAGTGAGTGTAGAGGTATTTAAGTTTTTATTAAATTTATTTTAAAAACCTAGGTTTATGCTAGTTTATATTACTGAATAATGAAATGTGACATGTCAGAAGATATTAAATATTTGTAAGAAGCTAGCATTGTTCTGTGCACTTTCCAAATGGATCTATTATGTCTGAGAATTCTAGCTACTTATTTTAAGTGATAAGTGTCATTTGGCATCATGTGTCAAGGAAGTACCATGTGCTCCCCGTCTGCCTTTCAAGAAGTTACAAATGACACCATTCATCTCATCACATGACAGACCTGTTGTTTCTTATCATCATATGATGTCTGCCTGGTGTAAACGTGGTAGAGATCCATTTTCCCACATTCTCTTGCTTGTGCTCCACTTTAAGTTAATGGGGAAATCTTCTGGAGGTTTTAAAAACACTTAACAACTTCTTGAAGTCTATTCTGTTTATGCTGTGACCAGATATAAAAGCAGTCTAAACAAACAAACTACCTTGAAATGTATTTCACTTTGGTTAAGTATAAGCCAATGCCTTTCTTTATAGGTTTTATGTATTTTACTGCATTGTATATGAGAGTGTGTTTTAGAAAAGCCTGAAAAACAAAAACATGAATGTGCACATGGAAGATTGTAACCATAAGATAAATAATTGAAACATGTTGGGAAACTCTTTGTGAGATATGAGTGAATTCGTTGTGCCCACTGGGATATTTACCAGACAAAATGTGTGACAATGACAGTACCCTCGTTGTTTGGTACATAATTTAGAGTATTCCTAATGAATATTTCATGTAGTATCATTTGTGTATGAATTGTAAGGCATGTATATCAAGATTCACTAGGGGCACTGTCAAACTCCTCAGTTTGAAATAAGCACTTATAAATTACTTAAGGATACTGTAGTTAAAGGGATTAGTGTACAAGATTTTTTAAGCAAATAATGATGTCCCTTCTTGGGGACAATAAGCAGATTTGCTTAGTAAAGGAAGAACGCTCTGAAACAAAGAAAAATAAAATGCTCTCATTTTCACAATAACAAGCAACTTCCATTCCTAAAAACTCCTTAGAATATTTTTAAAATACAGAATTTTAAAAAAGAATGACCAGAATTAATTTTATCTAATTATGGAAATTTGTGTTTTATGAAGTCAGGAGAGTTTGAGAAAGTATTTGTTAAACCTATTTAAAAAGAACTCATTATTTGTACCCATATTTATACATCTAAAATAACTAATTAAGAATATTGTTTTTAAATAAAAGCAAGGCTGATTTCATAATTAAGGGTAGTTTAATCTTTTTAGCTACAAATTTTGTAAAAGTAGACTCATTTTTCAGTCTTTGTAGTTATCA
>VZTB01003831.1:18054-51911 GCA_013397245.1 Thryothorus ludovicianus
TAAGTCCCAAAATCATAGCATTAGAACATGTTTGGCATTTCCTTAACTCTAAACAGATATATTATGTCTAAGTACATACATTTGAAGGAAGCAAATTTAATGAACAATAGTCAGTAAATTCATTTTTCTTATCAGAAAGCCACATTATAATTTCTTTTTATATAATGATTAAGTAATGATTTTTGACTTCTCGTATTTTAAAATTCCAGTAGAAGGAAAATTACAATTCCATTAAAATGCATAAAAATCACATTATAACTTTTTTATATGTGTAAAACAACATTGCATGCACAGTATATATGTAAGAACCAACTCAGTTTTTCTTGTTTTCTGGGGTTTGGGGTTTTTTTACCTTCCATATATTTCTGAACCATTTCATTGTTAACACTGAATATAGAAAAACATAGATTTATCTGTGGAAATCACTATCATTTCCAGATTAATCATTTCAACAAAAGGTTTTCTCAGGGATTAAGTCAAAAACTTTTATGAATTCCATGACTTTATTGTCTTCAAAACTATGGCAAAACATAAGCATTCAGTATACTTAATGAATTTTTCCATTAATTGTAATTATTCAAGATAATAGCAACAAATTTAGAGTTTAATGAAGATTTAATATAATTTTTATTTTGTTATTCTTTAACNGACAAAATTTTAATATATTTATTAAGATATTAGTTTATAATTTACAGTTTCCTCTTACATGTTTCTTTTTTAGCTGGTCAGGACAACTTCTTGCCATGCAATAGTAATTTTTCTAGACATTAGATGAATGGAGAAATAGTAGGATATGCGCTTGAGTATGATGCCCATGTTTGTATTTTGACATCTGTATTTTCTACCCAAATGATACTTCTTCCTTATAAAATGGTTTATTTATCTTCCTAGTTATGAATTATTTGAAGCATGCATAATCTCCAGTCAGAAAGAATTCAATTAGTACAGTGCATGAAAAATTGGACTTATATCTAAAATCTATGTACTGGAACTGCTCTGTGAGTTTTCATGAAGAGAGTACTATTATGTTAAATAGCAGCTGTATTTGCTTAGCGTGATTTTATTACAATTATCCATGTAAAGGGTTAAATTTCAGAAAAAAGATAAATTCTTTTATTTGTTCAGATTTCACTTATTGTTCTTTTTTCCTTTCAGTCCTCCTTTGCTTCATTAGATGCAGTAATATCTCCCTTGCCTGTGACAATTTCCATTAATATCTCAAAGGCAGCTATTAAGTATCATTACAAGAGAAGATTATAGAAGGATACCACATACAATAACACTGAATATAAAGACAATAGTCACGTTTTCATTTGTTTCTTTGTTCTAAAAATGTAAATCAAATTCCATGCACTTTCAAGCATTCTTTACTCTGCTTGTGCTTTCAAAGTGTTCTAAAAGAACAACCTTCATGGCCAAATAAATTAATCTGTTAGGATTATCTCAACAAAGAAAATATTCTGCTGTCAGATATTTTTTCTGCCCTGTGGCCCCCCAGAAGAATAACTGTCAGGAGAAAAAAATTTCAGGTGTATATATATATATATTTTTTTTATTATTTTTTTTAATAGGGGTATTTGGTTAATTATGTATTTTAACAAAGCTCTTTAAAAGTGAAAAACTACTCATAAGGTGCTCTGCATTAAATGTCAGCCTGTGATGCCATCTAAATATTTGGTCAATCAGCTTTTAGAAAATTATCTAAACATATCTGTGTGAATCTAATTATAGCTAGAGGTCATTCCAGTTCTAACACTATGAAGGAAAACTGAAATCACAAAGCTCCTGTACTGGAAATTTTGAAATCCTTACAATATGAATCCTCTGAGCTAGGGTGAATTCTATGTTTTAAGAGAACTTAACAGGTTTTTATTCTTGTCCTGAGGTGGAGTACTGAAAAAATGGGGACAAACTAGTTTGATACAGATGTAGACTAATTCCAAACATGTTTGAATGCACTGTGATTTGGTGTAAGTCCTTTAGAGGCAATGGAAAGAGATAGTCAACACCAGAGCAACTTAAGTCCCCTAAAACAGTGGAACATCTGGCCTGCCAGAGTCTCAGTGCCCAGGAATGTTAGACATCTCAAGTGCACTCACATGGCACACACAGATAACCAGAGGATCAGGCCCAGCCACCATGGGAATGGGAAAGGCAGATCCCTCCTCTGTAACCTGGTCTCCTTCTATGACCAGGTGACCCACCTAGTGGATGAGTGAAAAGTTGTGAATGTCATCTACACACATTTTAGCAAGGCATTGGACACAGTTTCCCACAGCATTCTCCTGGAAAAGCTGGCAGCCCATGGCTTGGACAGGTGCACCCTTCACTGGGTTAAGAACTGGCTGGATGGCCAAGCCCAAAGAGTGGTGGTGAGCGGAGTTACATCCAGCTAGTGGTCATTCACCAGAGTGTTTCCCCAAGGCTCAGTATTGGCCCCAATCCTGTTTGCAGGAGTGTTTATCTGCTGGAGGGCAGGAAGGCTCTGCAGAGGGATCTGGATCATGAGCTGAGGCCAGTGGTGTGAGGTTCAACAAGGCCAAGGGCTGGGTCCTGCCCTTGGGTCACAACAGCCCCAGGCAGTGCCACAGGCTGGGGCAGAGTGGCTGGAAAGGCCCTGGGGGTGCTGGTGACAGCAGCTGGACATGAGCCAGGGTGTGCCCAGGTGGCCAAGAAGGCCAATGGCATCCTGGCCTGGATCAGCAATGGTGTGGGCAGCAGGGCCAGGGCAGGGATTGTCCCCCTGTCCTGGGCACTGGGGAGGCCACAGCTCGAGTGCTGTGTCCAGTTGTGGCCCCTCAGTGCAGGAAAGTCACTGAGGGGCTGCAGTGAGTGCAGAGAAGGGCAACGGAGCTGGGGCAGGGTCTGGAGCACAAGGGCTGTGAGGAGCAGCTGAGGGAGCTGGGGGTGTTTATCCTGGAGAAAAGGAGGCTCAGGGAAAGCCTTATCACTCTCCAGAACTGCCTGAAAGGAGGCTGTGAAAAGCGGGTCACTCTCTTCTCCTAAGCAGCCACTGACAGGATGAAAGGAAATGGGTTCAAGCTGTGCCAGGAGAGGATCAAGTTAGATGTCATGAAGAATTTCTTCATGGAAGGAGTTGCTAGGAATTGGAACATGAGTATACAAGGAGGTGGCAGAGTCAACATCCCTGGAAGTATTCAAGAAATTACTCAATATGGAATGTAGTGCTATGGTTTAGTTGATATGGTGATACTTGGCAAAAGGTGGGACTTAGGAACATTTGAAGTTTTCTCCAACCTTAATGATTCTATGAACCTATGATTCTATAAAATCAAAATCACTTCACAGAGGTATCTGACTTTCTCTACCAATTTTACTGGGAGATAGCATGTGCCATCAGAAGAAATATAGGATAGAAATAAAGTTAATGTGTTCATGAACAATTTCAAGATCTCCGTGTGCACACACCAGATATATACCAAATATACAGTTAGAAAGTGTATATGAAGATATCTGTTTTCTAGTTGAAGAATAAAATTTCTGATATACCTTTTGTGTCAAGAGAAAAAGTATTTTCAGAAACAAATAGTATTTTAGGTAAAGCTGCAAAAGTGGATGATTTTTATATGGGAGGTAGAACAAGTGACCTTGAAACCTCTCAGTCTGCCAATACTCATTTTTCATAATTCAGCTATAATCTGATCTCTTTTGATACCAGGGAAGCTAGAGCTAGACTGTTTCCTCAGGTTTGACTTTTGGATAGGCTGTCTCTCCCAAGAGAATTTTTTTCCATTTCTTCCAGCCATTGTGATTCAGTGTGAGAATACTTTATCCATAACACCAGAGAGATCATAGGCTAACACAAGAATCTGCCTCTCAGAAGGAACTGGTTACATAACACATGAAAATAATGTTTCAGAATTTATTTACACATTTTTGTGTAAAAACCTCATGTGCTTAATCACTCTGATCAAGCTGAAGAATGGGGAATGAATAAATGAATGACAACATTAGGTTTTAAAAGTCTTTGTTGAGCAGCAAAATAAGTTGCCTGGTTTTCTGAAGTGCTAAACATCCAAGAGCTGAGATTGAACCAGTGGTTCTGCACTTGAAGTAATATGTGACATATGGACATATGTTACACTTCCCTCGAGAGTATACGTCTGGCTAGTGTTCCTTGCTGCTCCAGGCAAAGTGGAGCTGACTCTTGTTCTCTTTGTCACTGCAGCTCTGAAAGAATACAATTATACTTTTTATCAGAATAAGATCTTTCATATTCTCCTTCCAGACTAGAGTCACATCCTGGTCCACACACTACAACAAGTGGCTACGAATTTGTTACTTAATATGAAAACACAACAACAATGATCATATTTGCTAGAATAAGAACTAGCTGGAAGGTATTACTGTCATATTTGAGGAGTCAGGTGTTTTCAATCACTCATCATTGGTGATTATTTAGGTAGACTTTCATTTCTGATCTTCTCAGCAGCCATCAGTCCAGTATCTCTTGACCAGTCCAGTAATGATTTCAGAGCCAGAACAATTCTTAGCCAAATACAGATGAATTCAGCCCCAGTGCTCTAATAATAAATAGTTAATATTTTTTACGTAGGTTCTCCCATTCATTAGTAGTTCAGAAATTTCTAGACTGCAATGTCAACAGTGCCATTTCTATCTTTGGGGTCCTCAAATAGTCTTATGTAGAATTACGCCACCCACACTGTCAGTACTACGGATAAGGTGTTTTCAGTTAGAGTATTAAGTACTAGTGAACAAAGGTTTATATCTTCTCTTCACTATGTATGTAGTTGAGATAGAAGCATTATTTAATACAAATTTTCAATTTCAAACTAGAATTTAATAGACTGAAGCCTGCAGTCAGTAATCAAGAATCACTTAAAAAGCTGATTAAGGCTAACAATTTTTTGCTTCTTCTCCAGCTGTCTCAGATACTTCTTTTCAAGTAAAAAAAAATAAACCAACCCAACCCTTAGGGCAATTCAACTTTCTGTTTTAATTGTAAAACCTAGTTTGTATCAATTAGTATTTTGAACAGCAAATGTCATGGAATTAATTTGGTCTTTTCCCAGACAGCACACCAATTAATGTAGGGGTGGTTTTTTTTTTTGTTGTGAGATAGGATTAAAAGGAAAGAAAACAAAGCAGATTCAAACTTGAAAACATACGAATAAAACTTTATTAACAGAGCTAAAAGAGGAAAATAATAATAATGAGATAATCAGAACAAAATTCCAGATAACCTTTCCTTTTTTTTACTGACAATGCAAAGATAAAACTTATGACTTTTAGTCAGTTTACTACCTTTAAAAAAAATACTCTGATCTTCAATTTACTCAAGAAGAGTTTCTCTTGTTGTGCTATGGAGACCTTTTTTTACAAGAAAACAGGTTTTCTTGTCGTTTTGTCACAAACGAAAATAACCGCCTGGAAAGAAAAAAATTATTTTTGCAGTGACAAAACATTTATCTTGTTATGCAGCTTTTAAATAACTGCTTTTCCACTATTGGGGTGTTATTTTTAAAGAATGAGCTACTTTAGTATNAATCCCTCCATCCAAAATCAAACTTCTTTCTTACTGATCTCAAAGGTTAAGTTTCATCATCAATTGAAACAGTTTTATAGAGTCTTACAATGTTGAAAGGTTAACCTAATTCAAATTCTGTACTGGAAATGCAACTCGCTGTGTTTCTCTGCTGCCACGTGGTCTCTGCTAGCATTATGACGACCTCATCCTACTGAAGTACTGAGACTGAGGGGAAAAAAAACTGCAGCTGATGTTTTTTATCCTTTTTTTTTTACCTGCAGTAAAGTTGGTCTAAAGTAGCTGAGCAGACAGAGTTCGTTGTGAGCTGCATGGGAAAGGCTGTGGCTGCCAGCACTGTCCTGGTTGCTGCAAATCTTGGCCACATGGCTGCTCCTTTGTTTCAGAGCTGCTCCTGGTCTCGGAGTCTTTTCTGGCTTCAGGGGGCCCGGTGGGCTCCCTAGTGATCAGCAGCTCTCTCACCACCCCTCCAGGAAGAAAAATTTCACCCGGGCCAGGGAGATCAAATCAGCCTAGGCCTTGGGCCAAGCAGGGCAATCCCGACCCAGCTCGGCCTGGGCCCCGCTGCCTCTTTCCAAAGGCAGAAGTGAAGTGAAGTGCCTCCCCCTCTGCTTTCTTTTCCTGTTTTAAGAATGTGTCTTTACAAAAAATGCAGCAATCTTATTGGTTCAATTGAACAATGCCACCCCACAACAGCAAAGTATTACTGAACACTAAGTGATCTCTCTCCAGGAGGGAGAGAAAGACAGGAAAGACATTTTTTGTTTTCATATGCATCAGATCTGCAGGGAACAGTCTCCAGCTATTTTACCCAAGAAAGCAAGGCATAGGGTGAACAATAAAATGTCTGGCTCTTGACCAGGTTTCTTACTGTAGAAAATCAGCATATAGTTCAGACTTTTTGTTAGTTTGAGCCCATTCTGGAGAAAGGCAAGTTAAGGATTTAACTGGTGCTGGAGGACAGACATTCAGCATACTATTTAGGTGACATATAAGTGGAAAGTAGAAAGCTAATTTTGGGTAAGCTATGAATTTATCTTTAAAGAGATACATATTTTTTGCAGGGCTTAAGGTATGTTATGGAGTGTTAGTGTGCTAAGTTAATCAAATCCTACCAACGCCATGATGTTCAGAGTTTTTGCTAAACTCACTCATTTTAATGACTTTGGTTTAATATGCTGTTAACTTCCCACATTGCAGCTTTGTTTTCAACTAAGAGCAATGATAATAAGATCCTGAGATCCTCAATTGTTTCAGTAAGTGAACACTTGTACCTCTACACTGGGTTAACTTTGCTAATGGCCAAACACCCTTTCAGGTACTCTCCTACTCTCCCTTCTTCTAAGTAGGTCGAGGAAGAAAAGAAGATGAAAAGATCACAGATTTGATAAAATCAGGGAGATCATATACCACCTACAGGGAAAACAGACTCAACTGGGGCAAAATTAATTTAATTCTTTATTAATTAAAATAGATTTGGATGGTGGGAAATTAAGGCACAAATTAAAAAACACTTTCCTTCCGCTTCCTCCTCTCTTTACAGACTCAACTTCATTCCTTCACTTACAACTCCTCTGCCTCTTCTCAATGAAGCAGAGGGATAAAGAATGGGGCCTGTGGCCAGTTCATAATAGCTCCTTTCTGTGGTGCTTCTCCTCACACTTTTCCCCTGCTCCAGTGTGGTGGCTCCATGGGTTGCAGGGCACTGTCTCCTCTAGTATCTGCAGCAGTGTCTGTCCCTCCATCAATTATTTTGCTGTTCTCGGAGTTTTCTTCTCAGGTATTTTTTTTCTCCTCATTTCTCTTTCTCTCTGCCGTTATTGCCCTTTCTTAAGTATATTTTCCCAGAGGCACCACATATATGATTGTTGGTTTCATCTGTGTCCAGTGTCAGGGTGCTTTGGGGCCAGCTGAATTCCCCTGTCAGCATGGGATAGCCCCAGCCTCTTCCCTTCGAAGCCAGTCCTGTTGCTCCTCATTTTCAACCCAACCACAGCCATCCCAGTCGCCTACTTGCCAAGAAACTGCTACCACCAGCCCGCAGGGTGTGGACCCCTGCTTTACTCTGTATGTTATACTGCCTCTCTGTTTAAACTGATCTTTATGTCAGGAAAGACAAGTGCAAGGAATAAAATAGTAGAAGATGCATGAGAAAGCAAAGCAACTGACTTCTTTGGATGGCCCAAAAACATTGTTATTTTCCTTATTCTACCACCATACCCTTCTCCATTTTAGAAGAATTTGAATCATCTCTTCCTCATCATTGTCTTGGCCATCTCTGTGCAGCCACATAAACAATTTTTATTTTGAGTTTGTTTCACTTCATCATAGTTTAACAGTCTTGCACCCATCATCTTCTAACAGATGAAAGAAAATGAAACAGTTCCTCAGCCTTCTGAGCATCTTCAAGGAAGCAACCAATAAGCTTCACACTAATGTATCAAATGGCTATATTTCAAACACATTGTCATCTTATTTTTCCAGAAAACACACACACACACAAGCAGACGCACACACGAACCTACATTCTTTGAGATATACTTAACAATTTTTCAAATAATTATATCACTAATTGTCTTTCATGCACTTCAGTACCTCACAGATATCATGTATACAGTGTCTTTTGCTCAAAAAAAACCACTCTTGTGTCTCACAGTAATTCGGCACTCTGAATATATATCTAGTAAATTATTCAGGATTTCATGTAGATAAACATAACTGGCAGTTTCTCTTGGCTGCTCAGCACTTTTGCAACTCAGATATTTGGAATGTGCAGCAGCAGAACTCTGTGTGTTTTGGAAGCCTCAAGCACCTGCAGAGCTTGTCGATCCCTGTGGGTTTTGGAAAGGATTGTTAATGGTCCAGCAATGGAACTGAATGTCTGCATTGCTTTTAAAGCTGAGGTAAAAGATCAACAGTTCTTTCTTTAAAATCTATTCTCGAATTTAGTCACGCACTTAAAAGAATTTTATTCTATTTATCCCCTAACATGGAATATTGTGACTAAGAACAGAAAGAGGGAAAAACGTTCTTTTCCAGGACAGCATTGTAGAAGATTAAAATCGAATCAGACTGAGAAGGTCAAGTTGTAAGAAAATAATGAGAATTACTTTTTATCTGAGGTTAAAATAAGGAATTTGCTTCAGTGCTACAAGCCTCCACACAAGACAGGTAGAATCATCATTTAAATTAGTCTGTCAAGAACCAAATTTTTTGACCTAACTGATACATGTGGTCATGGTATGGTTTGTTCATTCAAGAAACTTTGTCTGGTTTTGGATAGAAGCCAGGTTTTAACAAAAATATTAGCAATACTTTCTAACTATTGTTACCAATTAGTAAGATGGTATGTATGAAACTAAATTTATCACAAACAAGTACTTGTAAAGTTTCCAATAACTCAATTCCAATGAATGAAAGTCACCTGTGTTTGCTACATCATCTGTCACCTTGAAATTATGTGCCCAAATTATATAATATCACCCCTATAGTTAGAGAAACAGCTCCATTAAGCCAAAGGGTTTGTTTTCAGATGCATTAACTTGGACCAAGAATAAATATCCGGCATCACCAAAGCTATTCATATCTGTGTTAATGTAAAAGGGGAAAAAACTGTGGCTCATAATTTAAGGTTCAGGCCTTGTTCACATGGTTCTGCTTGCTATCACAGCGTCCAAAATGTAAACCCAGTGCATTTCATGGAATAAAATACGCTTTTGCTCACAGGTAAATTGCAATTCTTTGTTGTTACAAAGGTGAGGAAACTATCAGATCAAACGTCATAGATTTTATTTCAAACAGCTGAAATATATTCAGAAGTTTAAATGAAATCTTCCTATTATCATGAAAAGCCCTGAATTTTTTTTTGCTAGGTTGTAGCTAATACTTCCGGGAATATTGAGAAATAAAAGAAAGAAGGCATTTTCTCAAGCATAAGTATAAACTGCAGACTATCACTGAAATATTAACTTATGATTGTGTTTTGTTAGGTTCATTGCCCAGGAAGCTTTTTGTTTATTCTCATCAGCCTGCTGTCCCCTGTTATTATAGTTTACAAGTGCGTAGGCAATCTAATAAATCCTTGTTTGAAACACTTCAGAATCTACTGGCAGTTTTCAGCAATAGCACTGTGTGGTTTTGCTCTTGCATAATTGCCTTTAGCAAATACTAGGGAAGAAGGATTTTCAAATTCACATGAAAGGAGAGACTGATTAGAGTATGCTATTTATGATGATAGTACTAAATTTCACTGTTTTCCTTCAAATTCTCAATACAGATTTTCCTTTTTATCAAGATCCTTTCTTAATGTCTTAACTCTCTCAGATAATGTAAGTATATACAAATATACAAATATGTTTAGAATCATATTTTACTGCCATTGTTTCAGAACGCACTGAAATAACTTTTGAAGAATAAATTTTGTACCATCAATAAGGAAAATATAATATTTTAATAAACAAAAAATAATAACTGACAGAAAACTGCAGAAACAGAAGGGACTAAAGAAGTTACTAAAAGCTGAGAAATTACTAAAGGTAGAGGAACTATTCTGACTTAATAATAATTTTTATAGTAGAACACGTTATTTTCCTAGATGTTACCTTTTATCTAGAATTATGCACAATGAGATGATTAAAATACTAATTTATATATCTTAATGCAAATAAGTAAACCCAAGAATCTCTTATTTGACAAGTTAAGGAGTTTGTTCAATGTCATATAGCCACTCAAAATTTGATTTCAGAAATACAGCAAAAATATAATTTTAGTATGCAAATTTTAATTATGTACAGTATAACCACAATATTTCACCAAAGCCAAAGTAACATAACCTTCACAGACCAGGACTCATAGGAAACTAAATGAAGTTTTTTTAACCTTGTTGCCTAGGTCATATCATTGTGTATGTAACATGTATTGTCATTCCAAGCAACACGGAATGGCATACCAGCTTAGTATAGTCTTTTGTCGGCAAGACAAAGACAATAATAAGGAGAGAGTATGAAACAAAAAATATATAAAAAATTCAAGTGAAACAAGGAACAAGTCCAAACCAAGCGTAGAAGCTTTTTGCTGTAGGAATAGATTGCAAGGAATAAATTGCAAATAATCCAGTAATGCAACAATTTTTTAAAAGATAGTCCCTTTCTAAACTGAAATTTTTAAAAAGCAATAAGACATAAATCCATGCACCAACTCTATAATTTGCATGTAAAGAAAAGTTTTTCTTAATCTCACTAATGTCAATTCCAGTGTTGTGTCTCCCTCATAAACAGTAACCAAAACAAATAGCTATTTGTCTTGAGTGTCCCCCACTTTTAATTGTCTCATCTAAGTAAAAACTGGATTCCTATATCTGTGACTTTAAGAAGTGGGAGATTTTTTTCAGAATAAGAAAACTGCCTGTTACTTTTTATGTTTACTTCTGTTGCAGCAAATATCTTTTCAAACAATTAGTATTCCTGTTTTCTCATTTGTTCCCCTGCTTCAGACAGAGAAAGGCAGCAGTCAGAAGGAAATCAAACAGACAAGAAACTGTAGTTGCCGGAGTTTTGTTTTATACTGGCCTATTTATCCCTTTAGGATAAGCAGTGGTCTGCACATGTCCTCAGCTACTGAAGGCCAATGCAAAAAGCTGAGAATTAAAGCTTCCTCATACACAGTCCTGCATCTGCTGTCTCTTCTGCTGACTCCAGGGCTGCTCTCTGGTGGTCCCATTTGGGGCATCCCAAGGGCATTGCACAAGTTCACATAGCTGGTGCATGTAACTCAGAGAGATCAGGCCCCAGAAATCCCTCCTGACCTATGTTCCTCATATATGTCACATTCCTGATTTTTTCTTGCTCCTTCTCACAGTTCTTTCATAGAACTTACTCTTTCTCTGATTCAACATAGATGGGTCAGTCAAAAAGTCATCACAGCAAGTTAAAAGAGACCAGAGACTTGTGGATGTGAGAATGATTCGAGAGGACAAATTGTTGCATTTTATGAAAGCTGAAAGATAAGAGTTTAAAATTTAGAGGATTGGGCTTGGCAAGAGAGAGTGACAATGTGCACCTGTGGGAAGAGAGACACTAGTTATGATGAAAAATTCTCTAAAAAAAGATTGAGAATTATTATGCTACATTGAAAATATTCTCAGTATTCTCTGCTCAATACTGGCTGTAGGAAGAGCTGTAGTCTCCAGCATCTGTTCTAATAACATTTTTCTATAATCTTTTGGCTTCCCTATCTATCTGTTCAATACATTGTAATACATATTGAGTTATTATACATATAGTTATTCATTTGCATAGCCATTTGAAATATTTCTTAACAAATCGCTTCTTGCTTTTCAAAATATATGAAAGAAAAATCAAATAGGAAGTTTATTTTCCTCATGTCCTCTAAAACCCACTGGTCTTGGCATTTCCTGAGAAACACAATTCTCTTTGACCAGATCTTATTTCCATTTTCATGCACATGGAGTGGCCATGGACCAAGACTATGCTCAAGACCAAGACAAAATAGTAGAAAAAGCCACAGAATCCTAGAATGTTAAGGATTTGAAGGGATTTTAAAGATTAATTAATTCCAATTCCCCCTTCCATGGGCAGGGACAACTTCCACTAAACCGCATTGGTCAAGGCCTTATCCAGCTTGGCCTTAATCACTGCCAGAGTTGGAACATCCTCAGCCCTCTTGGGCCACCTCTTCCAGTGCCTCTCCATCCTAGCAGTAAAGAAGTTCTTCCTAATAGCCAGCCTAAACTTCCCCTCTTTCAGTTTGTGCACATTACTGTTTGTCCTGTCACTACAGTTCCTCTCCAGCTTCCTTGTAGGCTTTTTCTGATACTGGAAGGTTGCTAGGAGTTATTTATCTTCTGAAAGATTATATTTATGTTCTGACTTTGCTCAGTAGGTCCTTATTCATGGGGGCTCTCTGGAATTTTTGTCTGAATTGCTCCTTTTTGGCATGCATTGTCCCTGAGCTTGGAGGAGGGGATCCTTGAATACCAGACAGCATTCTTAGACCCCTCTGACCTCCAGGGCTTTCACTCATGAGAGACTTTACCAAGTAGGTCCTTGAAGAAGCCAAAGTTTGTTCTCCTGATGCCCGGGGGTGGTGGTGTGTTTGTATTGTAATTTCTTTAATAGATCATTCCTGGTTTCCCTCAGAGTGGTTGGTTTGGTCCAAGTTTTTTCTACCCTTTCCCAGATGTCCATCACTTTTTGATCCACTTGTGAAAGTTGACAATCCTGTGTTTAATCCATCCCTTGTTCTTGAATGTTCCCTTCCTAGATATCAATCCTACCCCGTCCCAGCCCCTTGCTGGTTCCTCCCGTTGGGAAATCCACTAAACCTCAAGGCTCTGTTGGTTTGTTCAAATTGTAGCCTTCCCATGCAGTCCTCCATGGGTTGTAATATTGTAAACTCTGCTTTGTGCTCACCCCAACTCCTTCCCCTGCTGGTTAAAGAATTGTACTCTCTCTTTGAACCTCCCTGCTTAAAAGGCAATGCACAGTGCTGCTTTTGTCCCTCTCCTGGAATAAATGTTCTGGGAGAAACATATGTGAGACACTTCCCTATTCTTTGCCCCTATCCTTTGGGGCAGATACACACAATGTTGTTGAGAGCAGCCTCCCTGCTGTGATCTATCTAGCGGAGCCCTGCTCTGCCACCACCTGAACCAACTAAGATTTGGGGGTGGCCACTCTCGGCGCTACTTGGAAAAGGCTAGCTGGGGTTTAGCAGTGATACCATCAGTGAGCTTGCTGCATGACCTCCTCACTGCTGTGAGGATCTCAATTTCCACTGTCTGGTGGTCACTGTAGTAAAGGCTTCATTGGGGAGTCACCTTGCCCACCAGCTCCTGCCTGCAGGTGAGAGCAAGGTCCAGCGTGACACCTCTCCTTGTTGGCTGATCAATCACTTGGGTAAGGAAGTTGTCATTGAAATATTCAAGGAAACTTTGGGATTGCTTGTGCAATCACTGCTTTCAATAGCTTGTTAGATATTTTTCCTCAGAAAATGGGGATTTTTCACTTCAGTCTTTATTACAAAGTTCCACTTTATTGAAGGATCTCACACACCGCCTGTTATTTGCTGTAGAATTTTTCATATCTGTAATGAACATGTCAAAATAGGACTAAAGTGAAGCCTCTTTTTTCCTCCTTATATTATCTATTTTGAGGAAATTCAGTCTTGAATAATTAATTTGTGGCATCTTTCTCTCAATGTGCAGGTAATACTAAGTTCTACCTCCATGCAGATGCATCCACTGAATGTCAAGACAGGTCAAAGCTAGGGTAAAGCTAGTTGTTTGGATGCTGGAGCATTTCCTGAGCCTAGTCTCTGTATTATCTTTCCTATTGTTTTCATGAAAGATGATTGCTGTAGTAGAGGAAAGTGTACTTTTTTTCTATTTTTGTGGAGTTTCAAAATTATTATTATTATTATTATACCCTTCCTATATGATTTCATTATAAACAAGATCTTTTTAAGTGAAAAAGAATTTCAAATCTTTTAAATTTTGTTACAAAATATGTAAAGGTGGTAATGAGCATCATCTTTTGAAAAATATGAATTTTGAAGCAACAAGACAAAAAGACCGAAATAACATGCTTGGCTACTTTCCTTTTAAAATCATCAGAAAGCCCATTCATCTGCATACTGAATAGAGCTTAACAGTTGTTCAGACAAACTGCAAAGGAATAAAAATTTGTTTTAACATATATTATGTTGGAAACAACGTCACAGACTAATGCTTACATTGAGTTAACCTGAAATTATACTTGTTTTAAGGTTTTTGATGTCTCACTAACAATGTACACTTAAAAATATATTGGCAAGATAGAACAGAAGTTGAGAACAGCTAACTGAAAGAAATAATATTTTATTCCTGCATGCACATGTATGATGATTGTTAAGAGTCACATATTCCTTGGTTTACTAAGACATTGTTTTAGCCTGAGTTAAATGCAGTATCTAATTGCCAATTGCAATGCATTATGTTTATATAATATGATACTTATTTTTCCACTTGAGTAGATAAAGTGGGTATCTATTTATATTATCATGATGTTTGAGTCGGTAGAGGCTGATTAGTTACATTGAATGCCAGCAAAAGCAAATGCAGTCTCAGAATAAAAATGGGCAGCTTTCATGGCATGTGAGTGCAAATAGACAAACAAGAAGAGAAATGTATTACTGTATCTAAAATCTTGATGTTCTTCTTATATGGCCTATTCACACCAATAAAATTGTAAAATGAGAAAATTCCTCCAAATTTTTCTTTTTTTTCCTGACCCAGAGAACTAGTACTCTTGGCATGGCTTATCAAAAAATAGAGAAGCGTATCCCTTAGCTATATAGTGTATGTTATTTCCTCTTAGCAACATACAAAGTGTTACTGTGTGATAGAGTTCATTTGTGTGAAGAGCTTCTGCTTTGGATGAGCTGTGTTTTTCACTAATGAGTATTTTCTATATATTGCTTCTTATGAAGAATTGATAACCTTGTAATAATCTGTTTTGACAGTATTTTTCTAGAAATATTGTGTTAAATATTTTTAGACATGAGGGATCATGGACATATGGATAGAGTGGTGTGCGCCTTTTCTAATTATATGCATTATACAATTCACCATTGTTGGACACTGTTGTACCATTCTTCATTCATTTAATAATGCTTTTGCAAATTGGCAGATAGCATTTGGGCTAAAATACACACAGAGTTTTTGCAGGAATAAAACATGCTCTGCCTTTTCTCTAGTGTAGAGCAATTTGTCAAGTAATTAGCCAACCTAATTAAATTTTTGTAGCACTAATCAAACGAATATGCTAAAATTTTCTTTGCACAGCCAGTTTGCTGTCTGCTTGCATTTAACTTGATGGTTTGAAAGAGGCCCTACTATGTCTGCCACTCCACTTAATCACCTCATTTGCATTTTATATTGGTAAATCAAATAAAGCACCAGTGGCTTTTAGTATGATTGACTATGGTCAGGGCTGTTCAGATGGGACTTTTTCACAGAAAATTAGGCACATTTTAATATGAGTGAGTCTGTGCTTTCAACATTCAACAAACTACATTCACTCAGCTAATTAAAAGTGCTTGTTGCTTTTTGCCAATGTATGATAGATTTATCCAGCTGGTGTGTCCATTTTCTTTTGCATAATTTCTTGATGGAAGTTTTTATCTTTATACATAATAAGATTGTCTAAACAACACTTCAAACCAATTTGTAAGAACTATATAAATAATATTTTGCAGAAGCTATTTACTTTGAAAGAAATACACTTGCTGTTCAGCAAACTGATTAGGTTATATATAGTTTCTTTTAGAATATAAAGCCTTGCACTATGAAATTTTCAGATTCTATATTCACTGAGCCAGAACATATCACTTTCCCAAAATTGTGTGTAAAGCTGCTCAGGAGCAGCAACCTAACAGATCATCAGAGCAGAGTCTGATATTTCTTCAGATTAGGTCAAAGTTCAGACCAAAACTTTACAGATGAATTTTTTTTAAATTTAGGAAAAAAATCATTTATATGCAGAAGTGAGGTTTCATTGTTCATTGTTTAATGGATTCTTTACCAATGTAAAGCATCTCAGTAAATGGGAATGGAAATTTTTCTTTCTTTTCCTTTCAAGGCTCAGTAAGGACACAAGTACCAAAATGTGTTGCCTGACCACTTGAAGTCCATATATGAACTAACAAAAGATGGAAAATGAGCTTCACCAATATATTTCCAAAATAAATCCATTTTTCATTAATTGTTTTGGAAAAAAACTAACCAGCTCTAAACTGGCAATAGGGTAAAAACCCAACAAAATATAAGACTCTATGGTAAACAACCTCTTTTTTCCTAAAAGAACTTTGTTCACACAGAAAGGAGCTAATTTATCAAAACACATCAGATAGAACATTTTATATGGATCTAAAGCAAAATTTTCCAGTGCAAACAGTGGTACTTTTCTTTGAGGTGTCTGCGGAGCACTCAGATATTCTGTCTTGTTAATAGAGCCATGACAGAAGTCATTTAAGAGGGGAAAAGAGGGCAACCTTCAACTCTCATAGGTATTTGTTAAGGAAGTATGTATCTAAATCTTTAGTCATGTGACTAGTCTCATATAAAGAGGAATTAATTTCTTGCATTAGATTGTTAGGGGTGGGGATGGGAAGGGAATGAAAGTTCCAAAATGTATGATGTAAAATAAAATATAGAAATAGCAAAAAATTATGTAAATGGGAAAACCATTGTTTGCAGGTGTTCAAATAGAGACAATAGTGCACTGTACCTAACTGTAATGCTTAGATATCCATGTTGTAATTCTAAGATTCAGATTTAAAGACTAAATTTGCATCTCCCCCCATTACTGGTTCCACATTGTGACTCATAAAACTTCTTTTGAAGGTTTCTCTTCTTAAACATGCTTCTTAAAAATCTCAAAATGTTAGAAATTGAAGACCAAGTTACATGCCTCTCCCTGATGAGAGAAAGTGTCCTTGAACATGGAATTCAGGATTTAGCTATGCAAAATGTTGGAGGGGGAAAAAAGGCTCAGCAGTGGCCATGCAGACCTCAGGAGAGAAGCTTGAGCTGAGCCCTTGACCCACAATGTACAAATGTAACAGATGTCTAAGTACCGTAATTCTGCTTTAATTAAACATAGGCCAAAACCTTCTTGCTCTAAGCTCATGGGGATTATCATGATAAGAACTTGGCCTTGTTCTGGCCAAATTCACTCTGATCTAGAAGAAAGGCAGTAATGCTTTGTGTATTTTGATACCAGGCTGGAATAAAATGAGCTATATTACATCCTCAGGTACAGATCATTTACCTGGGAACACCAGGTGAACTACTTTTCCTATGCCTTACCACACCTTACCTGAAATAGTACACTAACCTGTTTGGTAAACTTATTTGAGATCTCTTGTTTCTAATAAATCATTGTGGTGCAATACATCATCTTGAATCTGATTGATATTTATAATTTATATTTTCATTTATATCTGTTTACAATCTCATTTGAAAAATCCTCGAAGACAACACATTTTCTGTAATTCTTAAAGAAGAACACAAATAAACAAAATCAAGCTATTAAATTTTCTTAATTTGATATTCCAACTCTCTGGTCTTTTAATTGTAATTTAATGAATTTTCAACTAAATGAATGACTATGACTTTAATCCCACTAATTTTTTTTTTTTTCTGAATATCTTGTGCTACTGAATAGCATGTTGATATAAATTTAAGGTTAAATGGAGTATATTTTTGTCAGTTGAAGACTATGGGTTATCTCTGATTTAAAGAAAAGCAAAACAAACAGAACAGCAATGCCCAACCTATATATTCTTCCCTATTTTCAGATTCAAAAGCACAAAATGCAGTATTCACTTCATCTCCAAAAACTGTGTTGCTCAATAAATCTAAATAAAGGACTTGTGAGTTCATAAATATTATTTTATTTAGTCTAAGAAAAAGGTTACATTTCTTATTCTACCAGAGAAATGATATAATTTATATATTCCCAGTTTATGAATCTTATACATACTAGTCTGAAAGCCTAGATAAAAGTTGTTTTTATTTTGTGTCAATTTTTTCTTAAGAGTTTAAAACCTGAATCAGTATTCTTTATTCATAAAAACTGCTGGTCTTTAAATCCTGATTCTTGGGCCTAAAATTTACTATAAACATATAAACGAGCTACAAATACATTCTGCATAATACTATGACATTTACTGCAACTCCTTGCTACTAAACACATGAATACATGTTAGGGTTGAGAAGATTTCCATGTCTCAGAATTATTTGGAAAACATAAGGATCTCTATGAATTTCATCTCACATTTTCTTTCTTTTATGCTACACAAAACAGTTGAAGTGCTGGTATCTATTTTCAGTTATTCACTTTATTCATATATTATAAATTGTGAACTCCTCAGGAACTTTAAGGAGTCCAGCCTTAAACTACACCTTCAGTTAAAGCTTTTGCTGCATCGGATTAGGAGATCATGCTTTCAGTGAGAGTCTGCTCCCTTCTGTCCCCATGAAACCAACCTTTTAATCCAGTTTTCAGTACTGATTTCTATCCTTCCTAACAGCTGAGGATATATTTGTTTGTTTTGGTGAGTCTTTTGAGTTTATGTATGAGGGGAGGGAGTTAAAATTTAATTTTCTCTGCCTCTTACCCTATAATCTGTTTCTGACATATGTCTGTGTGGGGCTTGAGCTGAGCTCTCTTCTAGCTGTTTAGTGAATTATTATCCCATGATTACTAGTGAGCATAAAGTTTGTATTAGTAAAATATTGTAGGTCACAGTTCTGAAAAGGCTGAAGGGCATAACCTAAGTGGTATAGACAACATATTTATCAATATCTATGTTATGTCCTGGACCTGAATATCCACCACAAGTTTAGTAAAACACAAACCAGCTGCTAAATGAAACACTAGAATATAATATTTAATGTCTGGAGTATCTTTCAGAAATGTAATGTGTCTTTTTAATTTAAAAAATGCACACCTATATATTCCTTATCAGAATGAAATTCAGTCTCCTTGTAGAAACAAAATATGAGAGAATTTTGCTCCTAATCTTTGTCTACCATTCAGAAAAAAAAGCCTTCATACTGATACTCAGAATAATAATTGATTTTCATTTTTTACTACAGATTATATGCTGCAATGCAGACTCAAGTTTACATTTGCAGTCAAATGTGAAAAGTGTAAATTCTCAGAGTTATATGCAACTAAGAGTTACATGCCAATTCATCTTCATAAAAGCAAATCTAAAAATTCAGAAATTTTCACCTTAGAACAGCAACTTCCATTGCATCTTGAGCTATGCTTTCACTTGACGAGAACAAAACCAAGAGGAATTTATGCAAAGCAACATGGACTGACTCTATATGCCAAATGGCACAGTTTAAAATGTATGTGTGCTACAGGCACACTGCAGCAGACTCTAAGCTGCATCAGCTGATCATGCATAAACAGGAACCACAGTAAGCAGCTGCTGTCAGTCCTAAACAATAGCATTTTGAGCAGTTTATTTAACTGAACTAATTCTACAGAGACAACAGGTTTCTTCCTATTATTACAGACTAGCAGTGAAGCAGAACGTCAAGCATGTCTTTTACTGAAGGGCTTGTTTGGTCTCTTTGTGTGGTATTTATAGCATGGTCTGGTTAGTGTCAGTCTTCAGTTTATTGGTATTCTCCTAAATCCTGAAATTTTACCCAGACTATTACTAATAAACTCAAATTTTCTCTTAGAAACCATGTACGTTTTCTAGCAAGTCCTGTGAAAACTTCTAAACTGCATTTAACTGCATCATTGTATTTCATTCCAACTCCTTTTACATACTACAGTCTTTTTGTCTTTTTATTTTTTATTCTTTACCCTACACAGGGGAACTTAGCCTTTTATGTACACATTTTTTAACAAATTTTTGTTTGCCAGTCTTTGATATATTCAGAAAAGCATGAGTCCCTTGCATCAACTATGAAGAGAAATGTAAGGATAAGCTACCATGTTCTTATAAGCAAAAATAACATTTGATATCATAGCTGCATCAATAAATAATTTTTCTACTTTTAGCATTCTTATTTCTGGATAAAAAATATTTTACCCCAAACACAAGAATAAAATGAGGCACAGATCAGTTGGATGGGGCAGACTCTGCTGCAAATGCCATAGTCAGTTCCTGAACTGATCATAAAAAATGTTTTCAACAAGCTTTTTACCTCAGCTCTACCAGTAATTTATCAGAAAGGAGTTCCTCTCCTTACCTACTTGGACAGATTTCCTATGGTAACTACACTAATACAAGTTAGTAAATTGGAAAAATATCAAAATTTTTTGCACTTTTTTTGTGCTAAGAAAACAGCACTGAATTTGTCTGGATCATCAACTAACAGGCTTCCCAATGACAATACTTGGAAAAATTTTCATTTCTGAAAATAATTTTGATATACCACGGACACAAATATTTTATAGAGGAACTTCTCAAAACACCACTAACAAAATTTAAATTAGACAAAATAAACAAAAAATATTGAGAAACATTAAGATACAAAACTAAAGAGAATTTTCTGTCAGAAAATTCCCTCCCTCTCCTATAACAAAATTTCAAGGGGTTGAACAGATGTTCATGACAAGAACAAGTCTGTTTTTTGCTGTGTTTCAGGAATTCCCAGAGTGAAACAGGGATAAGAGCTCAGTACAATGTGGGCTTGCCTCAGTATTACCTATGTAGAGAATACCCTGCTCCTTAACTGTCGAGTTTGGAGAAAATCTTAGTGTAGATGGCTAGCTTTTGGCTCTCACTTGTCCACAGCTCTTAAACAATTCACGATTCTCTCACATCATAGTGCCTCCCACAAAGACCTGGAACACCACAGGAAAGGCCGAAACCTCCTGCAAGGACAGTGGTAGGGTCAACAAGTATTTCTACACCCGACATTGCCCTGTCATGTTGGATTTAGAGGCCGAGGCCAGGACTCTCTAGAATAGAGTACAAACACAGAATCATAAAACCATTTAGGTTAAAAGAGACCTGATCACTTTATGTTTAAGAACTGCTCTGGAATTTCATCTGTTACTCAGCACTCTACGGTGTGTTGGCTTATCCCTCTGGTACAGGGAAAAATATTGGTATGTAACTCTACACAAGAGAGTTGGTTATCCTTCACCATGGTGTCATCTGTTCTTGATGAATATCATTATACTTGTATTATTGTATTATCCTATATATTGTAGGAAGTTATAAATGCTATGTTTGGTGGTTTTTTGGCATTTGTTTTGTGGGGGTTTGTGTTGGTTTTTTGTCTTGTTTTGTTTTTTTGATTTAAAATACTTTAAAATCAATAGCATCACTTTCTCTTAGCTGCTGTAAAGAAAAAAATTCTTTTTTTATCTGGCACCAGATTATAATTTTTAATTATCAAATTCAGACTTCCTGAAAAATATGCAATTTTCCATTCTAAGATTTCTACATATCATTCAATTTAAATGCATAAAATAAAATAAAAAAATCTCCCAGGTCTTCTAATTCTCTTGCTTGCCAGTCAGTAAGAACTGTTCTGACAAAGAAACCAAAACCAAAACTACACCTAAAACAAGGCAGAACAAAAAATTTCAATGGCAGTATTTTATTATTAAATCTTAATGATTTTACCACGTTGTTTTGTACAGCAAAGTTGAGTATTGAACACCTGGAATAACTGTAAACTGTGTGAGAATTTTCCTATTTTCTTTCATGTGTTTGGCATATCTAGCCACAGATATAAAGTCTGTATTCACATGTACATTTGGCGTTGTCATTAAGATTCAGATTTCATTTAAAGTTCGTATTTTTATAAATAATTTTAAATTCCTTACAGATTTTACCTCACAAATATAACAAACGGGGAATAGGAGGCATAAACCAGCCTTTATTTCTTATCTCTGGCCTCACAGAGTGCAGGTGTGTGAGTGTGCAGGTGTTTGCTGAGCTTCCCAGGGGGCAGCTGCTGCAGAGCGTGGTAGCTGTGACACATCTTGGGCTGACCCTGGCGATCCAGCCAGCAACAGAGCACCCGTCTCAAGGAGACACAGCACTAGGCATTGAGCTGAAACCAAATTACAGCATTTCAGCAGCCTAGCCTGAAAATAAACAGCTCAGTTGGAAGAGTTTTGGCAAACTGACCATTGACCTACTTTACTGTTTAGAAGTTCTGTATATGTATGATGAATGATTCTCAGCCTTAATATGCTCTGATATTAATAATAAGCACTCTAATTACAGAACCTTTTTAAGAAAGAAGTTTCTTGTTTCCCTTTCCTGAGGAAAGGCAGAGGCCAACAAATATAGAGGTAATGAGATAAATCTTTTATACTGTATATGTTTTCTCTCTTTAGAGGAGATACACTTGTGATGATGCAGCCTCAGGAACAGGAGCAAGCCTGTAGCTCCTCTGAACCCATTCAGTGTGACAACCAGCAGGTAATGGTTGTGTAAGGTACTGCAGTAAATGGGATGGCAAAATTGCAGGCTATGCACATCACTCATTCTGCTACTGAAAATATCATTTCCTGGATTAATATTGTTTTTTGCACTGGCATTTTTTTTATTGTCTGTAGCAAAGCAAGCTTTCTTACTTGCAAGTTGTATTACTTTGAAGTCAGCTGAATTAGTCCAGAAGACCAACATGTTAGCACCTCCTTATTCCTGCATGTCAGGTGTTTGGAGTCATTAGTACAGCTGTACACAATGCATATACTACTTGAAATATTAGTAGCAGCAAAATGATACCAACAGCTTTCAATTGTTCTGGGCTTGTTCAAGAGAAGAAAAGAGAAGAATCTCTAACTAATCTCAATTAAAACCCAAGCAGGAATGAAAGAGTGTGTAGGATATTTTTTAGCTTTTACATAAGCCAAGAGGACTAGGTGAGCATAGAGCCTGGAAGAGTCTTGGAACAATCTGTTCACTCATGTGTGATATAAACTGTTCTGTTCTCTCTAAGAGTGATGTCCTGCTAGTTATATTCAATTGGAATTTAACCTCAGAGCACTGAATCCAGTCAAATAACTTCCTCCATAAAAAGACACAAGGTAAAAATACAAAGGGCAGTATTCCAAGGTGAGCCACAAAAATGTATTTATAACATGGAGTGAAGAGACAATAGCTAGATCCATGCAGACAGCATGTACAAGTACCAGATCACTCCTACCCAAGCCAGGAGCTTGAGGCATAAACACATAGACCTACTCCAACAAGCAAGCAGGTCAGGAAGCAGCACTCCCTGCAAGCTTGATGCCACATCCGAGGTGGTGTGTCCTGCTAATCAGCCAGGTAGTTTAGCTCAGTCAGATGTCCCTGCTCCTGCAGGAGTCCCTCTCCTGAGTCCAGACCCAACACTAGGGCCTTTACACTCCATGTTCAGTACACAGCAAAGAGGCACCAAACGTTCCCTATTTTCACCAAGATTACAGCCCAAACAAAACACTAATTAAAGGAGTAAATGCTTTCTGAGGCTACCTGTTTAATCAGGAAAGCCACAATATTTTCAGTTTGGGTCAAATTGGTATTAAGTGGAAGAATAAGAAAAACAAAATAAAACAGCCCCCCCAGGTCAAAAAAACTTCTTTGTTGCTTCAAAATTAAATCTTTTTGCTTGATTACTTTTTTTGTGATTTTGCATTACCTGTTTTATCCAGGGCTAGCAGTTTTGTACTAAAAATGCCTTTTTTTAAAGGGAAATTGTTTTATAAATAATTACATATTTGGTATTTTCTGGATCCTTTTCCTTTATTCCCTCTCTTTAATTAGAACTGTTTACAAGCATGACCCAAATTTTAGAATCATTTCTATCACTTAACTGTCCTGTCAAAACTATGTACTACTAAAAATAGGAGCTATTGAAAATTCTAACAAGAAAATCGTCCCAGAAGTCCCAAGGTACTTTAAAGTTTAAAGATGTAATACAATAATTTAAGCAGGTAATTATTTTTTATCAAGCATTCCTTTATAGTTGTTTTTACTATTATGAATGATCTTGAATGTATTTTTACTGATGTAAGTGTAGGAGAGCTTTATTATCACAGTATTAGTCACATTTGGGGCTCTAGTTCATGTTTACTGAGAAAAGTGTGAATGCTCTACCAGCACTTCTGAGAGCAATTGTGAGTGTCCTGATCATAAAAATATCTTTTAAAACACTTGTCATTTTGTTTGATTTTGTTTTCATATTCTTTTCTTTGTCTTTTTTGATGATTTTTGTGCGTGTTTGCCTTTTTACATCTGAGCTTCTGAAGGGCACTGTATTTCATTCTCCTATTTTTCTTCCCAACAGTAAATGACAGAGCAGATCACGAGGCTCTGTATTTATTGTGGGATCTTTTTAAAGAAAACTGGCTACATTATAACCAGAAATAAAATTATTAGTTTGAAGCATTGGAAACTCAATCCTCTCTACAGAAATATATTTATTGCATGTGCTTATTTTCACCACAAGAAACACTGAGATATGAGGGATGATTTTTATCTGTTTCAATTGCAGCTTTAGCATTACAGCAATTAACAATCTGCCTGGGTAAAAGATGCTGTAGACACTGAGCCTAGTCAGTTTTTCCTACATTTACCATTGTTACCATCCTGAAAAACTTAAAAAATTGATGCAGGCTCCAAACATTGGATTAATGAATTAAAAGAAAAGTAATACTCTTATTGTCTGTTTAGCACTATTTCATTTTTAGTTTAAACTTCCATATGTCTTCTGAGTTCCATATCATATGGTGGAGTTTTTGACTTAAACTATTGGGACTAAGAAATATTACAATCTCTGACTTCAACAGAACTGAGTGCTTATTTATTTAAAAATGATATTAAAAATTGGAAGAGCTTGTTATAAAGCTTGTGTTTGGCTTTTTGATATTCTGACATTTGTGTGACTAACACTTAACAAACACAAATAAATGCACAGAATGTTGCTCCAACTAATTCTGAGAGTCACACTAGATATCTAAGCACAAGTTAAAATATCTGAAACCAGAGTGATTTGTACTGCAACTTTACTATTTTTATCTGGACACTGAGTCTGAGGTGATGGTGATATATCCACACCAGGTGCTTGTCAGGTCATATTTGGGACAAAGTGCACTGAACAAACATATACATATCTGAGAAACTTTATTTCACTACAATTAAGTATTAACAAGCCAGTAAAATTAAGAAAGAGATTGAAACTATTTACATGTTTAACTGCCTGCAATAGCTAGTGTGGTTCTTTAAATAAGGAACTTTATTTAACATGATGATTAAATAATTTCAGCCTGTCTTGGCCAAAAAATTTTACAGGTCAAGTTATACAGATTTTTTATGCAAACTTTGGGGAAAAAGAACCGTGAGCTTCAGATGAGAATTTTCAATAAGAGTGTATAAATTCAGATGCTTCTGTGCTCACAAGAGCCCAGGGTCAACACAAAAGGAGCATTATGGGTTTTACTTAGCTTGTGAAAAACATATCAAGAGAATAGTTAACTGCGACAGTGATAATTTTAAATATCAATTAGAAAACCTACTGGGCATATTAAGATTAATAATTTTTTAGAACAGCTTCAAATATTTCAAAAGCAAAATAACACAGGTGTAAGCAAGCACTATCTTTGTCCATTGCTCCATTCCAGGTAGCCATCAGCATAGCTTCTGAAGCAATGCTAAAAGGACAGGAGACATTTGTTGGAGGTTCATCCTACTGTTGCTATTGCTGTTGTTCATTATATTAATATTTAATTGTAATACTATCTAACATATTAGTAGTACTAATACTAACAGTAATACTACTAATAATATAATAGTTTTATCCTCTTCCTGTCTTCGTAATTCCTTCAATTCCCACCCTCAGCTCCTTCCTTTCTTCTTTGAGATTGTTTTCTTCCTCTTCACCTTGGTCTTGGCATCAGTAGCTGTGTGGAGAAGACGAGGTGAGGCAGACAACAACCTGGGCTGTGGAAAGCTGCCCAGGGGGCTTCGGGGACCACCTCTAAGAGGCACCTCTGAGCAGCTCTGTAGAGGCACTTATGGATTAAGCACACAGTCTTGAATACAAACTGCCAGTGAGTGAATAGCAGTGGGAAAACTAAAAGTCCCTGCTCTCAGTGACTATTCCAGGTGAGACTGCAGGGCATTGTGGTCTGAAAGGAGTTTTGTACTCTTCAGTGTATAATTGATGGCTGAGGCACAGCAAGTCAGCCCAGCCTGGCTGTCAGAGACCTTTTGCTTTTCTCTCTCGATTCTGAAAAACTGCATACTATTGAAAGACTTCAGACTTTATTCATAACAGTGAGATCATTATCCTTCCCTATTGGTCTCTCCTCCAGCACAGCCTTTATCAGCTATTTCATTGTATCTTGAATGGACTCTACCATAAAAGTAAATAAAAAAAGACCTCTAAAACAGGTGTATACTTAAAGGTGACTGTTTGAGTAGCTTTAGCATTGCAATGGCAATGGTAATAATGTGAGAAGTAAAAACATGAGATGCTGTATTTGCATTACCTTTTACAATATGTATATTATTTATAAGCCATGAAGTACTTGGCTACATACAATGCCATCCAAAGCAAAGTGAAGATTGTTAAATTTTATGGTCCAGATTCAGTTCTCAGCTACATAAGCAAATCCAAGGTAATACCACCGTTTTTCCTTTTTCTGGATCTACATCAATATAAACCAGAAGAATCTGCATCTATACATTTTAATTACATACTTATGAAGATTTTTTCCCTGTGGTAATTGACAATGCAGTCTGTTTTCTTATCCATTTTTCTTTTATACTGCCTTTACTCTGTTCAAATAAAAAGTATAGAGCAGAAGTGCAAACTGTACATGGGAGACATGAAATGGACATCTGGTGTGTCTGCCTCAGTATTGGACTTAGCTGATACCTCTTGTTGCTGCTCTAAGTTGCAAAATAGAGCTGACTTCTCTATTTCTAATTGAAAACATATTTGCATGGCACTTATGTTTAAATATTGTATTTATTTCCAGTACTTATATAAAGTGTGCATGTTTACATGAAAATAATTACAACTTTTTATTTATGTGTGCGATTCTGTTTATTAATCACTAATCTATTTCATTGTTGATGTCAAAATAATTAAGAAAAACTACTAAAATAACTACCCTTTATTTGATGTCCTGCTATGGTAACATGTAATGTTACATCATTACACTTGGAGAGTTTACACACCTTACCTGTTCTAATTTGGCAAGTAGATTTAATTTCTTGATAAGCAAAAACATTTATAATGTAAAAGTGTTACTTCAGCACATTCTCATACACCCAATACAAGTAAAATTTATTTTATTCCAGCACAGAAGTCATGCTATTCAAATGGGGTGGGAGGGCTGCCCTAGTCTTTTCCTGATCAATGGACAACTTTGAGAACAACAAAATAACAAAATAACTTCTGAATATCCAAACAGCCAGTTCATGGGATCTGAATGAATTGAAACCCTCATTCTAGAAGCATATAGCCTTCCATCAAACAAAATACTTAAGTACATAGTATAGAAAGTAAATAAATTATAGTTATTTTAGGAAAATGGATAGTTTACTTGCCTTTAGCAGGATTATTTAAGCCCCCAAGGTCTGATTTTTTTTAACTAAAAATTCTTTTTTCTCATCTAACAAAGGAAAAGAGAGAGAATTATTTGGGTGATATTGTAAAATAAGCAGGATCCATACCAAATATGTGCCAGAGGCATTTTGTGGAGTATCAGGTTAATCAGCTGCTTAACTTCATCTCGACCAGATAATTAACCAGATTTTCAACACTGACTAGCACATAGGTGCTATCATGGATATTAGATTCATATGAGTATGGTTTGAGCTGGCAAATAATGCTCTGTTTGAGACCTACTGCCTTGAACATGACAATGTTCACACTGCACTGATGTGCAGGTTGGTAGGAGACCGTTTT
Source organism: Thryothorus ludovicianus (assembly GCA_013397245.1). Classification (NCBI taxonomy): domain Eukaryota; kingdom Metazoa; phylum Chordata; class Aves; order Passeriformes; family Certhiidae; genus Thryothorus; species Thryothorus ludovicianus. Next base: position 46,038 of record VZTB01003831.1, read on the forward strand.
CACTCACAGACACCCAGAGTTTGTTCAGCCCACACTAACAGCCATCAAAGGGCTTGGTGGGGGCATGTACACATCAGCTCTCAGGGGTGAGCTATGCATCTTAGAACTCTCAATGACAAGAGGATTTTGGCTTGCAAGGTCAAGGAGGTTGGCCTCCTGTGAACTGGAGCAATAGAGAACTGGGTCATGACCTTGTAAAGATTTCTGCACATGCTTACTTTCAAGAATGTGATTAGGGCCATTGTTTGCAGCGGTGCTGTTTACATTCCCAAATTTAAGAACACACATAATCTTTTGCAATTTTGATTTCATACTATCTATGGCTTGAAAAATATTTTGGAGAAAACTAATATTTTCTAGATCGCTTTTATATTGCAGCCAGGCATCATTCAGTAGCAGTAAAAGTAAATTAATGTAAATGTGTACTTTACTCAGCATCAGTCTGAAAAGGAAGACCAGAAAATAACTGTGGTTAGGTTTAAAAAATCTAAATTCCAGTTTTTAAATAGGCCATAAATAAGGCTTGTTGCAAAACGCATCTTATAATTTATCACTATCTCCAGTTTCAACTCTGAATAGATGCACCTCTGCATTTACTTGAATGTCGAAGGTCATGGACAAGATACTGTGGAAGTGTTTTAAGAAGCTTGGTTAATCTTTGCTAACACTCACCCTGGCTCCAGTTAGTGTTCAAAAATACAATTTTCATGTTTATGCAATTAAATTAAAAATGCCAAATCTCTGTCTGTTATAAATATGTAACAAAACCTTTGCCCCTTCATTGAAGAAAAAAATAGCTATAAATTAGAATATAAAACTTCTCTAGTGGAATGGTTTTATTTTTAAAAAGACAAGCTTACATATTTCTAATAATGTACAGTTATTTATTTTCCAAAGGAGCTACTTATTCCTGTGAAGCTCTGCAACTGGTTTCATAAAATTCAAAGTGGGATTTCACAATTTACAGAAAAAAAGGGAAGAAAAAAAACAAAAGGCATTTCTCTTTGACAGTGACAAACAAATTAATGAGTCTGTGTTGTGGTTTATTATCTGCTTCCAAAATCCTGCGTGCAAAAGCCCTTTGAGGACGCTTCCTGTGCAGCTTGTATGGGATGTGCTAGAACCACAGAATCCCTCAACTCAAGTTTGACAGCAGTAGAACCACAGTTCTTTGCAGGACTGGATCATTTCTTCATGGCCACACAGTAACAATTTGACTTTATGGAATACAAGTTAAAGAGAGAAATAAAAAGAAGCAAAATGTTACACATGTACATTGCCCTAAATATTTTTTTCCTGGACTGAGTGTCATTTAGTATCTTCTCATGGCAATGTGAAAAGCTGCAAGGATTAAAAAAATAGAAAGGAATAACATCCATTGCATTCTGCAAGGACTACAGGGTTTGGATAAAGAAAAAAATTATTTTTGACATATAAAAGAATATTTCTTATGAACCACAGAATAAGAATATTTCTTATGAACCACATGAACCATGGAAATAAAATTGCTGTTTAGCAGATTTGGGAACTTTCCACATATGCCCTGATAGGAAATATTTTAGCTTTTAAAGATGAATTAATTCTACTTGAGACAATACTTGCATGCTTCAATATAAGACTATGTCTGGTTCAGCACACATATAAATAAATATTTTCATTATTAAGTCTCTACAGAAAAGGTAATAAAGAGAATTTGCAAATCACAAAGTAACTGAAAGAATAAGCACTCTTCTTTGTTACATATGCAAAGTGCTATGATTTATAACTGCTGGAGGTGTTAGCAAAATCTAATTAACATATTTTTAGTGTGATTAAGTTAGAAGACTAATTTATTTCCATCAGTCATTTCCTTTCAGAATAAGCCTAAATAAAGCTTCTTTTTTTAAAAAAAAGGATGTAATAGAGTAAAGTCAAAAAGAATAAAAGAGCAAAGAAAAAGAATGCATTTTGTTTTAGTCTTATCACCTGGAATGAAGTAGTATTTCATGCATTTTTTGAGAATAGAGATCTGAAAAAGAACTATGAGTATCTTTTTTATGACTGAATGAAACTTTAATAGGGAGGAGGTTAAGAAGTTAAACCAAAGTAACAATAGGACTGCAGTGAAAGAGACATGTTCTTTTTCATGCACATTGTTCCCCCTCAGAGGTCTGTCACTCAGTAGAATAGATGTACTTTGACTCATGGGTGGCGATATACAGTCTAGGCTTATCCTGAATCCTCTCCTAAAGGCTGAGTCCTGCAACCAGATCCTGAAAACATCCCTGCAGCACTATAGCATGTTTCACTAATATGAGCTGATAGGATTAGCAGCAGGCAGCAATTGCAAACTCTTTGTGAGTGCTGAAGAGTTTTGATTCCTGTGTCTACTGATGTTGTATTTCAGATTTCTTTTGTGGTAAATCCTAAACCTTGAGCATTGAGATTAGATTTACACAGTCCAGGAAAACAAAACAAAATAAAGGTTAGTAAGTTGTTTAAATTGAAGTATATCTATACTGTTTTATTACAAGCAATGCACCCACATTCCCCTCCAATTACTAGGACTATTAACAGGCCATAATATAGTTGACTGGGAATACTCCTAAAGACACTAAAGCAAGATGGTTATCAGCACTTCTGCATCCATTTCCTAGTCTAATATCCAAAGCAGTCCCACAGTAAAGGAAAAGCTTTGGAATCTGGTTGACCCTGAAGAGATTTTTATCCTGGAGGTAAAAGTGTGTTCACATGTAATGTTTTAATATAGGAAGTAAATAAAACATAAAAAGAAGTAAATAAACAATGCAAACGTTGAAACTCATTTGATGAAGGCTGCACATAAACTGCAAATAAAAACAATGAACTGAAACTAGTGGTCTTATTTTAAGCATGTGAATATTCAGTAAGATGAAAAATATTAGGTTTTATTCCATCAAGCTGTGCCCTTAGCCTTAGATTAATTGAGTTGTTTCCTTCTGATAGGCATGTATCCATGTCCATGGAAGTAACCCAAATATTTTATTTATACTTAGGGCCACAAAGATGGCTTCCCTTGGGGTGACTTCCCCAGATGTCTGCCCTCACTCAACACCATGGAAGGTTAGTCAACTTATTTCTGAATTACTGATATCTGGATCATCAAATCTTTGTAATTGATGATAGCTATGTGTGGCCCAAACAGCTCTCTGTGTATCCAAGAACTGGGACAGAGAAATAAAAATTTCACCAACTAGTCACACCTGTCAGTGACAATCCAAAGTAACATCTACTCAACAGATTAACTGTCCAGTGAGCGCATACGTAAGTGAAAATGGAATAAAGACTTATTCAGATTTTCATAAAGTAGCCTTGCAGAACCCAAGTGGAAGATATTACTCCTTTACATCTTCCTGCTTCTTTCTCTACTTGCATTTGCTTGGTAGGAATTGAGAGCAATTTATGACCTTGGGTTTGCAGAAATGTGTCACACAGACAAGCTATGGTACTGAGATGCAGGTCCATATTCTTTTTTGTTGATTATGTTACGGAATCATCAAAGGGTGAAAATTACCTGTGACTGCAAAAATTTATTCCTCTAATACTGATCCACTGACAAAATCAGAAAATTAAACTTTAGAACATAGTCAAAATTATGAGACATCAGATTTAAGTCAGAATGACAGTGTAAAAAATTATATGAAAATAAAAAAATATTCCATTAAGACAATGAAAGTTTTTATACAGACCTAGTACATATTAGTTTCAGAAAATGAATCCTAGTAGATAAAGGAGTAGCTTTTTTGAGACACAAAATGTCAAATGGTGTATTACAGTTCTCTGAATTTCTTCATGTGAATACTGGATTTAGAATCCCGTGCAAAACTGCTGTGAAAAAAAAATATTAATTTTCTTACATTATTTGTGTGATTCCTGTTCACATTCCAGTCTTTCATTTCAATGAAAGATTTTTGAGAATATAACAGAAAATATTTTTTTTAAAGTTTTCAGCTTTTTTGAGCAATCTATCTTTTGTAAATCTCACTCAAAAACTGTGAGTTTGCAGGATAGTAAGATGAGCTCCTACCTTATTTTCAGGTTCTTCAAACAATAGAACTACTTTAGAGAAAAGGCATATTATAACTTGAGCATTGAGTGCAAACCAAAGCATTTAGCCTGATGCATTTCAGATGAGAAATATTTTGCCTGAATATATAAAGTGAATGACACCAGTTAGCAAAGAAATCTGTAAAAAAAATCTCATTTTCTGTTCCAAAGCTTGTAATTTTCCCTCAGATGTATAAAAAGGGTGACTTGACAATAAGTTTCTTTTATCTATAAATCAGTACTATTCGAAATCTGGTACAACGACCTCAGTGATCAGTTAAAATCATGAGCTAATGATGTTGATCCCTTTATATGCATTTTTATTTTAGAACTTTGAATTAGTCTCCTTTTGTACCTAAAATACATGAATTCATCTATGTCTGTCTGCATATCTGCCCATTTATCATGCGGTATCTGTTTTGTGACAGGAACAGTGACATTTGGAATGCACCAAACGTACTTATCAGAAATTTAATATGGCTTCCACAGAGTGCAGGAGTTTCTGGGACAAACTAGTTGCTCTTGACAGTTTGGATGTATGAGAAATCTGTCACAAATTTTCCATTTCAAAAGGAAGCCCTGACATATCTTGTTGCATTTCCAGAAATGGAACAAAGCAATACTTTATGGTTAAGAAATGGATGTGAGCCAACCATCAGTACCCTAAGGTGAAAATTTGGACCTGCCTAGCAGTTCCTCAGTTTTTGAGAAAAAGTTCTTCAGTTCCAAATAATGAACAAGTAAAAAAAAAAAAAAAGTAATTCCAAATTATGAAGAGGTGTGCTCATCTCTACTGAATCCTTCAGTGTGCTCTGGGCAAAGCACTCTCTGAGCAAGATATAAAGAGAGCACTTGATATAACTAAAGAAACCTGCAACACATCTAAAGTAGCCTCTCATTTCTCTACAGCTGTAAAAGCTCTGCAGTAAGCCCCTGAAAGAGAACATTTATGTGTTTTATGTTAATTTGAAATGCTTGAAAGCAGTCAAAAGAGAAGCTTAGTTCTGAAGAAATCCCAGCTTTAAATCCCCCTTAAGCCAGGGCATGTCTATGATGTTGCCTTTTTTTTTTTTTTTTTAAACCACTGCAATTCTTTTATTACTTCTGAAATGTTAGGTGTATTTCATGCAGATTTGATTTTTCATATCACCTTTTAAAGGGTGAGCCAAAATTTCCTCAGTATCCCTAGAAATCCTAAGATCCTGGAAACCTTTTCAGCCAGGACCTGATTATCTTCTGTTCTTTGTATGTGGAAGCTGCTGTCCCCATGAGTCTGTGCAGGGTGAGCATGAAATGTGGGTGGAAGCCCTGTATGGCACGTTCCCACTTCAATTCCCAGTCCTTGACAGGAGTGTCTTGGCAAGACACTTTTGGCAAGGGCTGTGAATTTATCAACTTTTCAGATGAAGCAGCATTCATGGCCAAAAATTTTTTAGGTTCTTCCCCATGCAAAATCTGAAGGAATCTAGTGTAAGGTTCCTCCACTTCAGTGCTAGTATCAAGACTGGAGAGTTATTCTATAGGAAGTACACCAACTGGAGATCAAGGCAGCTTTTTCTTTTCTCTCGGATAAGTGTCTTTATGCCTTTCATCCCTTTTGTCCAGGGCTGTTAAATTACAAAAGATCATTATGGAATGAACTAACACCCACTGGATATCTGAACATTAAAAACTGAAATTTCTGTTAGTTTGTACAAAAATACTGTAAATGAGGGAAGGGGAAGTGGTGGTAGGGTGGTGGTAGTGTTTGTCTTTTGATTCAAAGTTATTTGAACTGGGGGGAATGTTTCTTTTTTTTTTTTTCTCCTG
>VZTB01003831.1:58592-92579 GCA_013397245.1 Thryothorus ludovicianus
TTTGAGAAAGCTTGAAAATCATAAATCCACTCAAAAACAAAATTCAAGTGCTTCTCTTGACCCTGTATGAATTCCTTTAAAAATGGAAACATATTTGTGGGAAAAAAAAAAAAAGGAAAAACACTACAGTGTTTTTCAGAAGTTTACATGCATAGGCTAACCGAGATGTAAATTAAGATGAAAGCGAAGCCAGGTAAAATAATTCTAGTTCTTGTATGCTTTTAGCCCCAGCATTCTTACCATCTTTTTTGGATCTTTAATGATTTTATTATCTCCTTTACCAACTACTGCTCTCTTAAAAGCACCTGTATTAGGACCTTTAAAGTGCAAGGAACACCTATGATTTCAAACATACCTGTACTTTATAAATATACATGTGACAAACTTTATCTGATACATTCCATTCTTGAAGTTTATTCTAATTAATAACTGTATTTGCAGTTTTGTCCCTCACATTTACAACTGATGACTTCAATGATGTTTACAAAATATTTTTGGCACTCTGGACAGAATCTTCAACTACAAGGCAGGTATTGCATCCCTGTTTATAGAAGTTTGGCGATTTTACACATAGTCCTGGACATTTCTGAAGATAACTTGCCTTTTCTGATCGTCAGCAAACTTTTGGCTGCCAGTGCCACACTGCCTTGCTGTGCACACAGCGGTGACTGGGGATCAAATCAACACTCTGAAATCAGCACTTCTTCCTCAAGTGTTAAGTAGAGCCTTTATGCAAACTGAATAACTCTAATAGTGAGGATATCCTCAATGACCTGCCTCCTACTTGTGGATTGAAAATTAGGCCTAAGCATGCCAATTGCCAGATAGTGCTGTTACACAGAGACTTGTGTACAAACTGAAAGGTTGAAGTGCACCCTTTCAGCACCCAGATCCATTCCCAGCAGGCCAGCTGCCACTCCCCAGCTGATGCCTGCAGTGACACTGGTGCTGGGGGCTCTCAGCATTTGCCTTCACACCCTGATGGCCAATGGGTCCAGGAGGCTGCCTGGAGCATCCCCTTCACTGACACATCCTGGGAAGCTGTGCCTGGCAGAGCCATGATCTCGGCTGATGACAGGCAACTCAAATCGGTCCAGGGAGGCTTAAAGGGAAAAGAAAAAAAACAAGCAAGCGAGTGACATGTCACTTCACACTGTACTGTGGTCACTTTAGCTGAGCTGTGAACCACAGCTCTTTTGAATGCAGAAAGTTGCTCTGATAACCTTGTAGGAGAATGATATGGGGGGATGAGGCATGTCTCAGAAATGTGAGACTTTTAAGCCATCGGCACTCTAGGTTTTGCTCCCTGTTTTAACTCTTAGTAACTGCTGCAGTATAGATTGCCTGTGTGCAAAATATAGATTTATCAGAAATAAGGGTTTGACTATCTCCAGGGGAAGAGGGATCCATGCTCATGCTTTTAGAGTGACTCATGGTCTTAGGTGCTCTTGGGCTTTGATACCACAAAAAGGCATCTGCTGGCTATTGGCAAGTACTGAGCACCCCACTTCTGAAAACAGCTCACTGCTTTATATCAGATATTGAGCGTTCAAAGGCATCCATAAAAATCTTTAACATTTGTATAAATTCAGTTAAATTTAACATAAATTGATGGCACTGAGATAGTCACACTACACCCAAGCTCTCATTTGTGTTGTTTGGTCATTCAGTGCATACTGTCATTTTATCTTATAAAAGGCACTGAAGGATCACCTGAAGAACCATATTTATGGGTAGTTTCTTGCTTTTCCCCTAGTCTGAAATGAAGCAGCTTGCTGCTCTGCCAGAGCTAGATGTCTCTGATCATAAACACAACTCCTGAAGGCAATCTAGTGGTGACCACAATGGCTCTGTCTTACCACACAAAGTCCTCACAAGCTTAAAGCAGTGGACTGCTGTGTTTTTTGAATAGTCTGTATGTCAGTAATGACAAAGCATTGATGCTATCAGAATGAACAATTCAAAACCTGGAAGGCTGGTTTGCTTGTTAGAGCCTTAATAAAAGCAGAAAAGACAAGTATTGCATATTTATAGATCTTATTTGCTCCATGAATACTAATAGTAAATCTTGCCAGCCAAGAAATATAAACCAATAAAATCAGAATTTCTTACTAAAATTTCATATTTTAGATTATGCTTTATTCATCAAAAATGTATTTGTATTATGAAAAAAAATCACAGAAGATAATTTTGGTGTGTTTAAAGTGGGAACTGCAAAACTCCTATGTCATAAATGCTACATGAAATTTCCCTTGTCATGATCCACTTATTATTGATAATATTTCTTAGAAAGAAAAGGGAAAAGATGAGTTCTAGGTTGTATTTCAGTCCCATCAATGTGTTTCAGCCCCATTAGAAGTTAATTCTCTGATCTCATACATACCACTTAATATCTTTGTTACTCAGTTTCCGCATTTCTTGTACAGAATAAAATACTAGTTTTATTAATTACTTTACAAGCTGTATTAAACTCAATAAATGTTAGTTACTAGTTTTATTAATCTCACTTCTAACGTATTTATTCTCCCATGTCCTGGAGTGATGTGAATTTCTTAAACTTCATAAGAGGAAAAGCAATAAAAATAGTTACAACTGAAATAGAGTCATATCTGCCTTCAATGAGATTTGCTATGTGTCAAAGCACTTGCTGGCCTTTGTCATGGCTATATCTCAGCACTTAGCAATCACAAATGTTTTTTATCCACTTACTACTTTGAGATAGGACAGGATTTGTCCTATCTCCAGTATTCAGGTGGAGAAGTGAGGTCCAGGTAAACTGAGAACAGAGTCACATCATGCATTTGTGCCTGAGTCAAATGTGTCACAGATGTGTGCCAAGACCATCTAGATAGTAATGGGTCTTGTGCTTCTGAGAACAGCACAGATCACAAAGTCTAGGACAAAGTATGGGATAGCCAAGGGCAAAGCCTTCTTGGTCAAGGGTAACATACTTCCAGACAAAGCCAAGGCCTGAAAGTTGTTAAGAAATGCTGAAAAACTGCAACAGCAAAGCCACTTCCATTAACACAGCAGCTCCTGGCTTTTAGTGAGTAAAACAAACCATCATCCATTCTGGCCTTGGAGCACACGTGCTCTCATAAGGTGGTAGAGGATGGAGGCTGGTGCTTTCCACCCCTTGAGGCCAACAGCTCAACACAGCTGAGGTAGTTAACAGCCAAGATAGCTCACTTTGAATGTTTCACCTTTTATTCCCCTGAAAGTCCTGTGCTGGCTGCCTGTCATTGCAGGCTCGCTGCAGAGAACACTTCTTCATATTGTTTAGATAACAGGACAAAAATGTTTTATTTTTTCATTAACAAAAACTGTGCTGGAGCAGATGTTGTATGATGCTTTGTATAACACCCTAACCTCCTCTCCTTTATCATCTTTGCCACACATTCAGAAACATTGCCCATGATGTTTGAATCCCCTTACCTAGTTCTCTCATCCTCTATCTCAGTTTGATCCAAAGGCTATAGGTATTATTCCATTGTCTTCAGTGCCCACTGCATCAAGTTGCTGAATATCTAAACACACGCTATTAGCCTTAAGATTACAAATTTAATATATTTGACCCATGTAGAAGCCAGCATGTTTAAATGGGCAAAAGCAAAGAAACAAACAAACAAAAAAAACAAAAACAAACAAAAACAAACAAACATAAAACCCCCAAAAAAACAGAATTTATGCTGAAAAGCAAATCATGTCTGAATCCTACTCTGTGTGAATTTGCATACTGCTTATCTCAGGACTGTGAATAGTGAGTAAACATTACACTGCACTAGAGGTTTCTCTTGGTTGTTAAAGACAGAATTAATCAAGCACATTATTTCAAAAACCAAATAGGAATTCAGCCTGAGATTTTGTGTTGCATATAGTCCTGCACCCATTCAATAGTCGCAAACTAAGTTTTCAGCTTTGCTTGCATAAATTTTTGTGAATGAAAATTCAGCAATTAACCTGGGTTTGGGGAGAACCTTTTTGCTTTAAAGTTAAACCACTCTATTCACGCACAATGACAATGCAGAATATTTTAAAACCAGGAATGTATATGGTTTATGTGTGCCTGGTTTAAAAGTCTTTTTTTTTTTTTTTCTTTTCTTTTTCCTCTTTTGAAAGAAGCACAAGATGTCTGCCAAGCTTAAAAATAATGCGGATCATGTTTCTGTGTCTGTTAGGTGGTGCTTACTGGGAAGTCTGCCTCTTGTCAGTAATTCTTCAACTGCTTTGCTGCAGTGGAATTACTGTAAAGAGTTATGAGTTGGGATTGGTGGGAGGGATTCTTTGTCCTAGTTGCATTTAAAATTACATCTAATCTTATCAAGGAGCTCGTCATTGTTTCTGGCTGCCCAGAGCAGGTACAGTACTGCTTTTGTTCAAGTCTGTTCCTTTACCAAATAAAGGCAAGAACTGCTTGCTTTTCTCAAACAAGTAGTCCAATTGATTTCTGCAGGAATACTTGCATGAGTAAGTCAAACAGGATTTGGCAGTAAAATGGATTAAAAAGAATCTGAACACAATATTCTTCCAGAGGAAGCACATATAGGATGAAAAGTGTTTAAAGACACAGGTAAAATGAACAAATATAATTAAAATTTAGATGCTGAGTATATCTAAAGCAAGTGAAAGCAAGAAACAGTATGAAATAAAGAACAAAATGAAAACACCAGCCAGATACTAAAACCTTTTCACTGTTTATCAAAAATTAAAACCTTTTTCTCAAATGGCACGGTTTTAATTTAAAATTGTTTTTGAAACCATTGTGTCAAATCAGAATATCGGGAGAGGCGCATAAATGCATAATGAGTATTTTCCTCAAACTCATCAGAAGTCCATGTGGTTTCACTTAAAATTTTGAGCACCCCTGAGGTGTAAAATATTTCTTCAAGTGCTTTCATGTGGATTTCAGTATTTCAGTTTTTTTTTTCATCTTGAATATTCTGGCATCCTGAATCTTCAATAACTTTTGCTTACCTTCCAAGGGAGTTGTATGTAAATACAAGCAGACCGCAAAAAAAAAAGCAGCATGCAGATGTAATTACTGTTTACTGTTTTTTGCACTGTAGTGGATACAGTTTCTTATCTCTTTTTGTATTCACCAGATATTTAATCTTTAAGGACTTGTTGCTCAGCTAGCATAATCTATTTTCCTTAGCTGGAACTGCTGTGGGCTTAATAAGAAAGTAGGTGTCATAAGTAGGATGTCTGTTTCATTTTAGATACTTGCCCTGACCAGTACTGAGCAAATTATTGACACTGTAATACCAGCACCAAAAGAAACAATACCAAGAACAGACCAACACTGTCAATAAAGATTCCAAGTTAAATCAGACAGAAATAATTGGTATTAAGTTTTAATGGAAACTCTATTCATGTCATTTTATGATTAAGATGCAAAAGGTAACTTGTTCAAGCAGGCTCCATTAAAATCATGAAAGAGATGGCGAATTAGCCTGAGTTGTTTGCAGGAGTGTAACTCATCCCAACAAAAGTTATGGAGCATTTTAAAGTAACCTAGAAGTAACCAAAATCTAAATATGTTAACAGAAATGAAGAGTCCTGCATGTTGAGTAGTTTTTCTCAAAATTTTAACATGCATATTAAATAAAAATTTAGTGATATCTCCTTAGAGATCAAAGTAAGCACAAGGGCTCCTGAATGGCATAGTTAGGCATCTCTGCAAAATGCTCCACAGCAATTTGAACAAAGTGCAGCACTGGTTATTGGCACAGTAGCACTCACACCAGTGCAACAGATTATTAAACATTATTGAAAATTGATGGAGCTTTTCTTACTCTTCAGGACCATATCCATAAATTTAGATGCTCGTTTGATACCCTTGATTTCTTTATAGCCAGAGTATCCAAAACTACCACCAAAGGTCTTTTCATCACATTATAGGAGTCTAGAATTAGATGGATCTAATATCAAGGGCTTCAGTTACAGGCCTAAAATTTGGTGAAATGATTGCAAATTCTATTGACAGAAAGAGAATAAAGAAACATGAAGCTATATGAAGAAATGTTCAGAGATTACTACTGTTGAATTAGAAGAAGCAGAGCATTTGTGCATGACAACACAGACAATATTATAGGAAGAAAAGACATATCTTTTCTCACAAATAATTCAACAATATTTGAATTACATATAAAATTGTGTGAGCATGTTAAATAAATAAGAATGATTTCAAAGGGACAATTTTTGTAAGACATTGCCAAAATAAATATCAAATTAGAAGCTACACAGGATTTGACATTTATACTGATAATGAGAATTTCTGATAGAATAGCTGTATCTGATTAGAAAAAGATGATAGTACATATAAATACTTTGATTTCACAGCACAAGCCAACTACCACATGACAAAAATGCATTAATAGAGTCTACATCCAGTTGTTCAGGGATATGATTTTTGCATATTCCCATAAAACAGAGCTAGTTAATATTTTGTGAAGCATTCACAAGACTCTGTTTGAAACGCTAGCATAGGTTTCTTCACCTGCCTTCACACCACCAGCTGATTCTATGATAGAAGAACTGTGAATTTACTCTGTTGACTGTACTGCTCTGTGACTGCTAATATCTGGCATGTACAAAGGTACTCAGATATAAAACAGTAACAGATTTGTTTCTTTTCCTTCTAGCATATAATTTTTACAATAAAGACAGAGAGACTGTGTTACTTGCATCCAATATGACATCCAAGGTATCTTCAGATCAATGTTGCCTTGGTTATCATGTGTTTAATTGGCCTGCACAAAACAATAAGAGTACTAATTTTTACACAAACATGAAAATTTTTCATGTTGTTTATTCATTACTAAGAGTGATTTTTGAGTAACTTAAGGTCTCAGCTTACACAACTTAATATCTGAGGATGCTACTCTATTTAGGAGAGAAGTTAGAACCTCAGTACACTGTGTGTAAGTTATGTTCAGGTAACCATGAACTAAAAACTGTTTATACTGATTTATACAAGTGCTGAGCAGATATGTCCAGAAATCCAATTTGTGACACCACGCTCTGCTTGTTTATTGCACACTCTTCCTAACAAACCTATACAAGGACTCACAGCCAACTGCCAGTTTGTTTTTTATATCCCCTCATTAAGTTACCCAAACCTTTGGCCCAGTGGGCCTAGAAAAATACAGAAGAGTCAGTAACCACAAGGGAATTTTACTTACACAGAGTTACACATCGCCTGCATGTTTGGCAGTGTCTCCTAGAATGATGTCAGAAAATGAGCCACAAAGAACTCATGCCACTGGGCATTTACCAGGTGTTATTTTTAATAATGTGTCCAAAACAACCAAAGAACATGAAGAATCCAGGATATTCTCCTACCAACAGATCTTTAAACATTCTTAAAGTACTGCTCATTTCTGAAAAGGGGTAATATAAAAATTACACCTGCTTATTCTGCACATCTGTTCCTTATTTATAATGAGTTGGCATCATATATGCTGCCTGCAGAAGCAAAATTTAAGCCTTACAGTGTTTTCTTTCTGTTGGTCTTGTAGACCATGCCATTGTAGAGAAAAAGCTGCATCACCCTTCCTTGCCTCATTTCCAACTATATTCAAGTTTATCTGTTTGCATATGTCACCAAATACAAAATCCAAGAATAAGGTAAAGCACTAATGTGATTGAGGTCCTAATTTTACAACCAAAACTGGAAGATTATTTCTGATGAAGTGTGAAGCCAAAACTATGACCTAGCTTGAAAACTACACATGTTGTTCTACATAATAGAGGAAAACACCATACAGGAAATACAGTTTTGGAGTGATAATTCATAATCACACATTCAAGAATTACTTTTTCTTAAACCTGATTGATGAGTAACAGGAAAAATATTTCAGAAGAGCTGCATGCGTCTGAAGGTGCTCTGCCCATAGAAGAAATAATGCTAGGTACAGCTTTCAGGATGAAAACAACTGATTGGTCGTTTCCACCTTTTGTTTTTTTCTTTCTTTAAGTATTAATTACATCAAGAAGTTTTTTAACGGAAATAAGCTGTTTTCCTTCATGCCAGGCAAGCCCCTGGAATGTGTTTTCATCGATTACGCAAGCATAGATACAAAATTTGCAGATTAGTCTAATTAGTTCATGTTCTGTTACAGACCTTGTAATTATTAGCTACTTTTCTGATTGATATTTTCAAGATCATTTTAATAATCATTATACAGAGCTTTTAAGGTAGTGTTTAATAACACAAATCTATCATAGAAAATGTATTCCCTTTGGTATTTAGGCTTGTTGCCAACTTGCATCCCCTCAACAATGCTGGCTTTGCACCAACAGAAAAGAAAAAAATAGAAGTTGATGTTTCAAAACCAGAATAGTAATTAATACCCAGCATTATATTATATTATAAAGGAATTGAAAGAAAATTTGTAGTCACTTGTGATTTTTGAAATTTAGGAATTTTAAAAGCCTGAAGGTGATTTTTGACATTCTCTATATTTCATTTTTTGCTAATACATTTTGAATATTCAGTGGACAGTCAGATAAAAATTCTCTTACCATAATATTTGTACTTTATACTGTGACTAGAACAAGAAAAATCCTGAGCATAAGGAAAAAAAGAAGTGGTTTTAACAATGTCAGCACTCTTCAGGCTCTGAAGAACCTTCTGGACTACTTCTTGCTTCCTAAACTTTAACCCACTTCTGCTCACACAGAGATTGGTAAAATGGAAGCTATTACAAAGAGCAAGATTTTAAAATTAAATTAAATCAAATCAACTTTTACCAACATCTGCGACACAGACAGGTGCTCCAGCTCAGTGTCCTTTGCTGACCAGTGGCGAGACACAAGGCAGAGACTCCTGGTGGCAGAGGGACACCCTGCAAAGGGCTCTGGACACCCACCCTCTGCAACAGCCTCTGCTCCATGCGCCCTTCCCTGGCCCGCACTCGGAGCCCGCCAGCTTTGTGCTGCTCTCCAAGAGCCAATGCTTTCCCCTGGGTCCCCACCAGTACAGCTCCCTGTGTCCTGAAAAGAACCTTGTGTAGAAAACGAGTGAAACCTTGCTCCAAATCGGAACCCAGGAGGACTGATTTGAAGGCAACACACTTTGCGCCACAGCAGCTCCTCTCTCAAAATATGTTGGGATACCAGGTTGTTCATGACCAATCTCCATGGGCTACTCCATATTTGAAGTGGGTGGTTACAAATTCAGCCAAAGACTTTGAGAAAAAAAATGTTCCCAGGAAAAGGAATGAAAAATCCAGATTTAAAGGAAAATTATGTAGTCTCTTTCTCTGATTAGAACACTGCACCAACTCTGGTCCATCAAACTCTAATGTCTCTGTTCATTCAATAAAATTGTACCTGCTAGAAATGTAAAGACCAAAATATCTAAGGGGGCAAAATGGTAGGTATATTTTCATTTAGAGATTGGTAGATTTTTTTTTAAGTAAAATAACTTAAAATATGTTTATTCCAAGTAAAATATTTTAACTCTATGCGCAAAGTAGAGGACCTTAATGCAATTCCATATTCTTCTGGACACAAAATTTACAGGGGTCTGTCTAATTGCATACAGATCTTTTCTTTGGATAAACCCATCTAAATGAATCATCAGTGCTAGCAGCCAGAGAACTGCGGGATGAGGAGCTACCATAAACCCAATAGTATTGAAAATTTGACGGCTCTGCCTACATTATAATATGTCTTAAGTAAAGTACAAGGCCATCATTCTTTGAAGCTTAACAAGACAAGAAAAAACCTAAATTATCCAGTTTCCTCCATCAAACTAATTTTTTCACCTTGGGCATTCTAAAATTCTTAGGGTTTTCTTAGTTCTCTGCGTACATTCAAGTAGTTGTAAAAAATACTATCTTCTGTGAGACTTAATAAGAGGCCTTTACTATGAAGGATTGCCTATCATGACAGTCAGAATAGTAATGGTTCTTCTTTTTCCAAATTCACACTTGCAGTAACTCTGCTTTACACAATATCAAGTTGAGGCTAGCAAAGTTGAGATCTAATTTGGGAGGGTGCAATAAAGCATGACTGACCCACTCTTTCCAAAAATCAAAATGGGAATACAAGCAATGGTTTCTCCCACCATCTTCGACCAAGTCTTGGGCAAACTTGGCACAGTACTTTGGGAAATGTATTTTACAGTATTGTCCTGCAGCAGAACATGAAACAGGAGTGCTTTCAAGCAGTAATGGCAAGATCTCAGGCAATGCCTGGGGAAGGATTTGATGAAAAAAGGTTTCATCTGGTGGTACTCACCAATTTGATGAGTGCTGAACATGGAATTCCCCAAGGCTCCAGGACAGAATCATACCTGATGGAACCAGTGGGAGCAGAATGCCCATAGCCTTTCACAGCAGCCTGTCAGCTGCAAATACTGACTGTGTAAAAATAAAACTCTGCAAACACAGATATTCCACAGGATATGGAAAATCAGTTTTAAAAAATAGAGTGGACATCTAGAAAATTTTAGAATATTTAGACTCAGAACATGTTTGTAAAGTATATATTAATATTTTACAATTACTTCTTGCTGCTTCTGGGGTATTTCTTAATTTACTAGTGAGCCATTGCCAATGATTCCCTTACTATGAGTGGCGTACAAACCCTCCTCATTTCTGTGTTGAGCTCAAGTATATATATCTTCCTAGTAGAAAGCTTGATAGACTGAAGAGATTTTGGGCCTGAAAATCTGCATTTACTATCCATCTGGGAGTTAGTTTAGGCTCACATATATAGTGTTGTGGTATTGCCAGACTAGATTTTTGACTCTCCAAAATTTTGCATATTAGCCTCTCTTTAAGGCCTGAATTTTTCATATTTTAGAGGACTGAATAATTGGAAAAGCAGTTTGATAGATGGAAGTGTTTGGGACAACAGGATCGTTTGGTTCTTTCTATTAGAACATCTCTAATAGAGTACAGGAGAATAGAAGTTCTATGCCACTCCAGATCCTTCTTATTCAGGCAACTCCTATGGGAAATGGATCAGATTTATTTTTTTCTTTACTTTTTTTCTGCAGTCAAATAGGTCTGTTCTCTGACTCTTCCAGTCTTTCTTTACATGTTCCTTCCTCTGATTACAAGTATCTTTTTTTAAGGAGTGGTCCTGAGTTTTTCATTGTCAATAGCTTTTCATGGTTTGTTTTTTTCTGTTGAAACAATAGTACAGACCAGTTAACTGAGTTTGAGTGTTATAACTTAGTATATGTCTATTACATACAAGCAAGGCATAGTGTCAAATAAAATATGTACAAAATTGTTTCCATCCTGCTTTAAATCTGATGGATATAGGGATCTTTCCCCTGAGTGTCTACACCTACAGTTGTCTCCTAAAGAGACAACAGCAGATCAACCTTTTCTAATAACTTTAATCATTATTATAAACCAGCATTTGTTGCACATTTCAATTTCTCCTCAATCTTCTAGTTTGGTTCTTAAGCCATGCCATACCCAGCTGTGAGTTTTGTTTTGAGGATTGCTTAATTTAGTTTGAATGAGATCAGCTTGATGAAAATTGCTTCAGGCTTAGAAACATTTTTGTTAATCACAGAAGTTGTAAGTTCCCATCATAGCTATATGCACATCATTAATTGTGGGTTTACATTCTTCTAAAGTCAACCTAATTGCTTCCTACCTCTACTGCAAATTGTGTAAGTGTCATAACAATAAGAAAAACGTTAGTCTGGGCTCCAGAGGCTTCAATGTGAATGAAAAACTCAGCTAAATTCACTATCTTCCATAAAAGTATTGATACTCTGGAGTACTGCAATTTATGCGTATGCTGCAGCTAACTTACATCATGCATTTCAGCTACTTTTCCAGCTTTCTCACTCACTAAAATCCAACAACCTCCAGCCCTTCTGTCTGCAGAGGCAATTCCTTCTTTGTTGGAAACGATCCCCACTTGAGTCTGAAGATAGTCTGAAGCAGCGGCTCAGAGATGTGACTTTTCCTAGCCTTGGGTATGCTTGCACTGTGCTTGAGACACAACCATAACACTTTTATGTCACCCTAACTGCTGAATGACTGTGCATTATTTTTGTGCCTAGAGTGGCCTAGGATTAATTTCTGAGTTGAAAAATATTTATTTTTTTTAATAAAAAGAGACTCACAAAATCATGGAAGAAAAAGAAAAAGAGGATAAAAAATGAAAATATTAAAATATCCCAAAAGTTTTCCTTTTATTTTTTTTTTAACAAGATAAAGATACACTTATTTAAATTTAGAAAAAATATAAAAAGATAGAAAAATTTCACTTGAATTTAGTGATTTCTGAAAGGAAACCTCATCTCAAAAAACAATTGCAGGACAATGAACTTCTGCACTGAATCCAGCCAGTATATCTGGATTGTGGTTCTCCTCGTAATGCCTTCTTTCACAGCATGTCCTGCATGTTTACCCTCTGTTAGTTTTGCTCCCAATGATTTACATATCCTTCTTTTGTCAAATGACTAGAGTTACATCCACCACGTAACCAAATACAAGTATCCCTCACTATTATCACAGAATAGATATGCTTCTAGTCACAGGCTAGGGGCAATACATCAATGAAAAAGGGTAGAGTCCAATCAGATTATTGCTCTTGTTTTATAAAAAAATGTCTAGTTATTTCCCCATGTGGGTATTGACTTTAGAAGGACAACAGCTACAGAACCCTGGATTTCTGCCATAATTAGGGAATAGACATTTAGAATAAAATCTCACAGTTTCTTCTGAATTAGTCTAACCTTCCATTGTTTTAAAATTCAGACATCATGAGACAGTAATAGTTCATTTCATTTGCTGGGCTGCTAATTCATACATAATATAGCTGTTAATTTGGCAAGTGTAAGCATTGGGCATGCTGATATTGCGCACACACTTCTTTATCTCCTTTGATTCTTTTGTGCTCCATCATCGCTGAAGATTTTTTTTTCCAACTCCTTGTTTCATAACAGGAAGGAAGTGAGCTGAAGAGCTATAATGATTTCCATCTAAACCACTCTCTTTTCGTCTGCACTACAAAAACTAACATCCCTTTGCCAACATTTGCTTAGGCATTCTTCAAATGAAAGGAAATTATGGGAGTGAGAATACAAAAAAGAAGCAAAATCTTCTTTTTACCATAAAGCGTGCATTGGAAATGAGTGAGTTTCCTACTGTTCAGAACATATATTTGAACAGTAGGAGACAATGAATGCCCTAAGGATTGTCTCCTGCCTGGTGATACAGTAGAGCAATCAGAAGACAGAAGGCTGTTTGCCTTTTGGAAGGAAAAGAATCAGCTCTTCTTGAGAGCCAGTGGCAAAATTCTTTATTTTCATCTCTCCTGTGATGTTTCCTGACCTCATTTGACTTTTAAAGTTATATACGGCTGTCTTTTCCTCTGTGCTTTCTGGTCCTGTGGTTTTCCACAGTATGTAAGATTCTCGAAGACAAATTCTTGCAACAACGTCTGTCAGTTTTACTACATTTTGGAAAAGAAAATATTTTTTTACAGATTTCCTTTTAAAATACACATAGTATTTGCTAGTAGAAACTTTTTGATGAACAAAGTGAAATGTAAGCATCTCAAGTCATTATTTACCTTTAAAAATTACAAATATCAATTTCTGTTCATCTTCTAGTTTCTGAATAATTAAGCAATGTTCATATCACATATTTTGTTTTGTTGGGTTTTTTTTCCTATAGCCACAGGAAATTAAGAGCTTTTAGGACAATTTGTTCAACTGATTGACTGGCTAAAGGATAAATACTCTAGAGAAATAGTATAAAGCAGTTGCGGTTTAAGAAAAAACTTTGAATCTTGCGAGACATGGTATTGCTGCAAGATTAGTGTAAGTCGAACCCTAAAGGTCCTAAAACCTCTATTCATTTAAGGGCTGCCCTTTATAGTTCTACCTGACAGCATTTTAAACAGACTACAATATTAAAACTGGGCTGACAGTCCTTTGATAATCAAGCAGTGGTAAGCGTCCCAGTCTTTAAAATGAAGTTAGCACATTTTGTTCTGCAGAGAGACTGAGAGTAAATCTAATAGTAAAAAGTGGGTTCTTCAGTGCAGAGCTCAGGTCATTTTGCAGACTCTGCTCATGCCACCACTGAGGTACTGTGCCTCACACGCAGTTGCCAAAATCATGACTGAAATTCCATTTCAAGCAAAGGAACATCAAAAGACCAGACTAACTTTGGTCTTGCAAGGGTTAAATGTAATTCTCTGAGCAAATTTTCCAGAGAGACATGTATTCCTTCTTCAAAACCAAAAAATTAGTTAACCAGATAAAATAGGCATAAAGCTCTTAGGGGAAAAATAAAAAAAAGGAAAAAGAGGAACTGAAGAAATCTAAGAAATAACCACAAATCTATGCAAATACAGATTTTGCTTTTCTTTCACAGCTTGATTCTTTTGCTATGAAAACCTGGTATAATCTCATCTTTACGCAAGTTCTTTAAGGTATTTTGGGCAATTAAGTAAATATTTTCAAAATTAAAATAAAAAAAAAAAGAAAGAGAAAAAAAAAAAAAGAAAGAAAATAAATCCCTGATCTAATAAACTAAAATTAAAAAAACAAATGCCAGAACCCTAGCCACCTACAGTGCAACACTGAAACCAGCATGTAATCTGGGTATATTTTTTTCTAAAACAAAAAAAAAAATGTTTAGTTAACTTCTCTTCCAAATGTATTTCTTTTTTTTTAATTCACCTGAGACTCAGAAAGAAAAAAATATGACAAAAGAATAACTGAGATTCCCGGATTCTCAACTCTCACCTTGTCCAGAAATTAATTGAAGAAGATTTAGTAAAGGAAAAAATAGCTTAATAGCTTGGTGGGCCACAGCAGGTAAGGTCAATTTCTGTAGTAAGTGGATGATAAACAAATTAAACAATTGGCCTAATGCCCAACCACATCTGATTCACCAACAAAATGGTTCTTTGTAAGGGGACCAGCTGGGAACAGCAAGTGGAAAGAAGGTGGGGTGAGATCTAAGTTTCTGCCCCTGAACTGCGCAGGATCTGTTCTCCCCCATGCACTTTCATCAGGAAGGAACACTTAAAACTTTTTGCAGTCCTATGCATATTCATACTTTCATGCTGTACCTGTTCACTCCTATATTCTACTCTAATTATGGACTCTCTTCCACTTCAGGAAGATTTTCCAGGCATCAGCCCAGGTGTATTTTATCTTAAATACTCTATTAAATTGTTTGCTTGCAAACAATCTGTATAGAAAAATAAATACAAGGATTTAATTTTCAGCTGCAAAAAAGTAGGTGAATAAAAAAAAACATCCATCATGATACAAATTTCACTATGTTTGCATGGCCTGAAGCAGCCAGTTTGAACTCATATGGTGGAACCCTGTTCTGATTCTGGTCATCCTTTAGTACAGAAATTACTTGGGCATCTAAATCACATGAAAATTGAATCCCATAAAAGTTACTTCACTATTCTTTATTTTTTTTGATAATCTTAGTTTAAGCAAGGTTGAACAAAAAGAATTAATTTTCTCTGTCAGAATCAAACAATTAATTAGGTGTAAATCTCAATTAATTAAAACCTGATGTCATGGCTGTTATGGCAAACACAGCTTATATATTTGATATTTTTTTCAAAAGCAGAGAAATCAGGACTTGAAATTTAGTCTGCCATATAATAGCTGTGAAACAGCAGATTGCCCTGGAGCACTGTGGGCTTGGCAGCAGTAAACGTCAGAAACATCCTATAGTGCATCAGCAAGAGAAATAATATTTTTTCATTTTCCTCAGCACTTTTTAGGCCACACCTGGAAAAAAATGTTCTGCTTTCATCCCCAAGTTCAGGAGAAATGTCAAAATATTGAGAAGGTCCAATGGAGGGCCACCAAAATGATATATAACATTTAAGAACTTCACATATAAAGAAATATTGATGGACTTGAATTTATTCAACCTAGGAAGCTCAGGAGGATATTAATCACACTCTATCAATATCATGTGTATATTTATGAAGAAGGAGAATGTACTCTTTAAAAGGCAGCCTGGCAACAAAACAAAGAGAACAACTTGCTTCATAGGAAATTCTGTTCAGATGTAAGAAAAATATTTGTCACGGTGAAAACAACTGAACATTGTCCAAAGAAGTGGTAGAAATTCCCATGTATGAAGTATTAAATACATGGTTTAACTAGGACCTAGAAAACTTTGTCTAACTTCATCTTTGCATTCAATAGAAGGTTGAACCATATTCCCAGAGATCCATTCCAGCCTTTTAATTAATTTCTTCTGAATTATTTAGTTTTTTCTTTTTTGGTATTCTTGTTCTATTTTTTGAAGATCTTAACTTTTCCCTAAAATTACTCTTACTTTCTAAAATTAAAAAAAAATAAAAAAATTAAAGTTCATAGAAAGAAAATGTGTATAGTATATTGATTCTCAGTCTCTCTGCTGGATTTGAAAGAGCATGAGAGGGATATGTGAAAGAAAAATGAGAATGTGCTCTTTATCTGACTCAACTGTTCATGTAATTTCCACAGGAGAAACATATAATGAGGCTTTGAATTTAAGCTACACTGCCTCTGGGTTCCCCCCTCCAGTTATCAGGCTGAAACTCGAGTCACATTACACTTATACAAGAGTGGGATTACATTCCCTTAATGGGGTAGGATTAAGCCAAAGGAGGTGGAACAGCTTTCAAAGGAGCAACTTCAACACAGGGGGCCAAATTCTACTCTCAATTACACACATGTGACTGTCACAGTGATTTCAATGGGGATACTCAGGTGTAACCAGAGGTAGAATGCCTTTGTGACATGGAGCAGATGTGAAAAATCCAAGTTAGATCCATGAGCATCTAACTTTCAAACAGTCACTGTATTGTGGCTGGCAAGCAATGGAGCTTTAAATACGATCATGATCTCCTGCACTCAAATGTAAAACTTCTTTCCATACTGGATTCATCTTCAGCCTCTCATAACTGCTATAAAGTTCAGTAAAACTAGAGTAACAGACACTGAAAAATGAAGGTGAGATTCTGGAAGGTGAGATTCTGGAAGGTGAGATTCTGGAAGGTGAGATTCTCTTCTCAACGACCTTACAATTTTTCTGCTTGTTGAAGCATTTGTCTTGCCTCCAGCAATACATGACCTGTAGTGTCAGGCTGTGATCAGAGCTGCTTTATATCCCTCTTTTTTTAATTCATGCAACTTTAAAAGTTCCATATCTCACTTTTTCTATCTTAGAGGATTTTTAATTTATCTGTGTATTTTTGTTTCCATATAAGTTAGCAACTGCAATGAAACAGTAATGAAGGTTATGGGTTTGAAAGATTTACATAAGTAAAAGATATTTCAACATGACTCACAATATGGATCCCTCATTTGAAACATATTGGACAAACTTTGCAGTAAATTTCATCAGTGTCTCTAGAAGAATTTAAATTCAACTATATTAATTCAGACCAGCAATTTGCCGGAGTGCTAATAAATTGTATCGTAAGTGGCTGAGGTACAGGCATTTTGAAGGGAAGGGAGAAATATCAGTAGAAAAGCAAATTGCTGACTGGAACATTGCTGTCCAGTCTGTCTGGGATCAGCCCATCTGACGTAAAATACACCATCGTATGCAGAGACTCTGGCTGTACTGCTCGTGTTATGTAACCATATGAGCGATGCTGACAGAATGAATCATGCCGTGGGAGTGCAGCAGCCAGTCACCCAAGAGGGGTGGATCACAGAGTTTTGACTGTGCCTACAGAAGCTGCCCAGCCAGCAGAGAGAGAGCACACTGGGACGTCACCCATGGTCATACTGCAGACCACAGGAGAAAGAAAGGGGAAGGGCAAGGAGAGCTAATCTGGGAGCAAAACAGGGAGTTCTTCTAAATCAATAATTTAAATCCAGATAACTCATGTTAACTTGTATTAAAGCTTTTGTTCACTACAGAAATTATTCCCATTACATACTTCATTTCCCTGAGAAACATTCCTTTAGTTTGTTAATCAATGATTTCACTACCACTTTTTGAGAACTGACTGCCTCTACCTCCTCAGCCTAGTACTGAAAATAAGAAAGGTAAGAACAGAATCCAAAATTAGAAATAGAAATACACATCAGTGACACATCCAAAAACTATTATGCTCAAACCTGTATTTGGACCATATTCTTAGAAAGTTAAAAGTCAGAAAAGAGTTGCCTCTAGTAATGCTGTGGTTCTATAATTTTCATGAGTCTCCAGTGACAAGCTTTGTCTCTCACTAGGCATTTGTTACCTGAACGTTGCAAACATTGCATATCTTATCAAAATCATCAGGAGAGAAGTCAAGGCAAGTCAATTAAAATTGGAATGTTGGGACATACCAAGAGAAGACCCCTAGGTTTATGCTGAAACCAGAGAAACCAGGCCAAGACCTAGAAACTGTCCAGTGCAGCCCAACTTACACGGTTAAACAAAGGATATATCATTTATCTGAAAAAAACCCAAAAGACTGCCTCTTCACTACATTTTGCAGAACATGAGAGGAATCATACAGCTACCCCAGTAAAGTCAGAAAGACTATGCTGTTTCCCTTTTAGGTTGTGACACAGCTGGTCAGACACTCTTGAATTTCATTACCATTTACTGAAACCATCTAAAAATGGCATCATATGAAGAAAGCACTACATCCTCTCATCCACATCTCTGTAGCATATCATAGAATCAAATTCTGATTTTCTTACTAAGTAGAAACAGAATATTAATATTGAATAATCAATCTCTTTGATAAGAAAAATAACACAAGTAGTTAAGCAAAATATAAGTCAATCATCTCTCTAGGAGAAACAGTACCTACATAAATAATGTATTTATTATAATGCAGAAAAAAGTAATTGAGAAAATTATTTTGCAAATAATGTTTGAATAGTACACACCTTAACCCTGCTTCATACAGCTGTCACAAAAATTTACTCTACCTGACTGCCCTTTACCATTGTGATTAATGCTAATAAAAAAATCTAGTGGTGTTTTATAACATTGTCANGTGAATAAAAATTTGCAGCACTGACTTAGAGTCATAAATATTACTGATTAATAAAGTGTGGGTCCTGTGATATAATTATTCTTCCCACTGTTTTATTCATTTGGGGCTTGATTGTGAATGGGTGTAGTTAGTGGTATATTACTATAAGCAGGAGCAAAGATGCACTTGGGTCTTTTTTTGAAAATAATGAATAAACTAATCTCTGTGATATTCAAAATGTGTAAGAATCACGAATACTTTCATAGATTTAAACAAAAAAAAACCAGCATAGACATTCTCTTTGTATTTTTCTTTGAAAACAATTTAAATCATGCCTCATCAGGTCATTCTCTCTATATTTTCTAAGAAATGTGTAAATTTTTTGAAAGAATGATTCAAGAATAATTTTATTCTCAACAGAGGACAGGAAAAATCATAAACTCTAGGTTCATGAAAGATTTTGATAATGAGAGGACTTGAAAAGTAAAATATTGGGCAATGAAGAAGAAACAAAAGAATTTATAGATAGCATTTCTACTGTCTGTTTATTCTGTATCTTTGAGTCATGCTGGAGCAGTCTTGTTCTTCAGTATGTACTTAGATGGCTCCTGTTAGTGACTGCAACTCCAAGAGAATGAGCAGATATTAGTCTGCAGTTTTATTTTTGTATTATAATTGAATTCAAAGGTAGAAAGCCTGTGATAATTAGTCAAGTTAGGTCAGTGGTACATTTGATCTGTGATCATATTGGCTTAGAAGTTTTAATAAAACAGAAGAGCAAAGGAATTAATTTCATTTGAGAAGTTATTTTGTTGTATAAATTTAACAGTAGTTAAAAGACAGTATCTAAACTGTTAGTTTTGAATATTTTGTTTTCTCCAGGTAACTACAAAATAATTCCAGATGTGTCAAAACCCAAAAGATAAAAAAGAGGATAATGAGTTTTTTTGAGACAAGAAGGAATTGCTTAAATCATATTGAGACATGATACAATCTGGGACTAGACGAAATTGTCTGCTATAGAGACATTTTATTAGGTAAAATGTTGTACTTTAAGAGTGCTGAGTATGCCATAACCCTTTTTACTCTACTGCTTTGGTGCTGCTATGAAAGAAATGCTGCTTTGAGAAGGCTGGCAAGTGATTGCAAAGTCATGGAGAGAATAATGCAAGTAGTGAAACAGTGTACATAGACAAATCCTGATCAAAAGCTGATACAGATATAGGAGACCTAAGGAATTCTGTCCCTGCTTCTAGGTCAGTTGCCCTCTCATTTTCACAACATCAGGGGATGTGTGTAGATATTGCACTTCTGCCTAGTTTCCTTATGTACATGGAGACCACATCCACCCCTACCAGGAGCATGCCAGGATGAGGAGAAAATGCCATTATCCTGGCTATTAAAAAGTTTTAGTCAAAAGGCTGGGTTTGGAACAAAACCCAAGGACTCACATCAATACCACTGTACTGTTCTTAGTATATCTGTAAATACTCTGTGTGGTTTGTAGTGATAGTGGCCTCTTGTAAATATCTTACTAGTTGAGTTCTAAGTGTCATAATTTCATAGGTTTTCTTTTTACACCAGTGGGAATAGGAGTGGAAATGCAGTCTTCATTTGAAATTGTCACTTGTCCTGGTGTTTTTATTGCTGCAGTGCATGAGAACATGTTTTTGCAGTTAGCACAGAAAAATTCCAGGTAGTATACCATGGTGGTCAAAAGATCATATCCCACATCCCACATCTTCATTTCTTGGAATTATTTTCAATCAAATCATTGATCATTTACTTATATTGCAATAGAGTAAATTTTTTTTTTTTGGGACAAAACCTAACCAAACTTGTCTATTTTCAGAATCCTATCAGGTTATTCCAATTCAGTTCATGCCTAAGTGAACATATTTGGACAAAATCCTGAATGATAAGGAGGAGGCGTTGCCCTTATCAAGGTTTTTGAAATACGGTTTCCTTAGGAATGACCTTCACTGAGGGTACATTCTGTGCATACAAAGAGCAGAGTCATTAATAAATTATATACAATGTAGGACTTGAAAAATGCATACAAGGTAGACAAGGCTTTGTAGTTTGAAAGAGCTGCATGAAACTGTTAATACATGATGTGACATAAAATAAAAGTAACTGACCATACAATAAAGGCTTCTAGAAAATTCAGTACTGTTTGAATGGAAATAAAAATCAAGTGGGAATTTAGCATAATAATTTTACTTATTACTTTTATCAAACATTAGGAATAAAGGTAGCAATGTAGTTCAGAGTTACCAAATAGCAAATTTTGAATGCCAATATCTTTTTGACATGGAGAATTCAAACTATACCTTCAAGGAGAGTAGATGAGAATGGTACTCTGTACAGGTGATAACAATATAGATAAATCTATCTTTAAAATATTAAAGTAATTATTAAGATGGTTGTTTAAAATCC
This sequence comes from Thryothorus ludovicianus, assembly GCA_013397245.1. Lineage (NCBI taxonomy): Eukaryota > Metazoa > Chordata > Aves > Passeriformes > Certhiidae > Thryothorus > Thryothorus ludovicianus. Next base: position 79,977 of record VZTB01003831.1, read on the forward strand.
TATAATATTATCAATCTGTTGAAAAGATTTAGGCATTTTACTACACAGAAATATTGAATTTAGTTTCAAACAGAACGTTTAATCTCTGCTAACACTTACATAGTTTATTTGGAACAAACAAACTGATACTATGTGGGCTGAATAAAGGGAGACCTCAGTCTTTCAAGCAGGAGAACTTCAAGGTGTCAAGAACCATCACCTCTGGTGAAAAAAAGTGGGGGATGTCAATAACCTTCATATCTGAACAAATGAGTCAAAACTTTATTTTAATAAGGAGCACAAAGTCTAGAAACTACGACTCAGTCATCCTGACAGTGAAGTCAGTAGAATGAAATCCTATGAATGCCATTCAATGAGACAAGACTGAGTCCTGATCAAAAACTACAGCATCACCTCTGACAAGATACTTTTATCCTGTTTCTAGTGAAAGCATAAGAAAACAAGGTGCATACAGACTGAACCATCTCTGATAGAGCCTTCTAGAGGCCAACATTGATTTTATTCCTTAGGCAATCTATTTACCCCTCATTAGAACTTGTGACAATGAGCACTTCAGAGTTAATAATTATATGTTGCCTGAAAAAAATGCTACTTATTTGTTTTTTTATCTGCTGCCTGATAACAGCAGTAGCTCAAGTGATAAAAAGATATTTTATTCCTTTTCTTTAACTTATACGATATCATGGCTTGCTAAATCTGGCAGGTTAAGAAATGGTTAGAAGAGTGGTGCTGTTATCAGGGTTTTGGTTACTTAGATCACGGGACTTATTTTGGGAAGCCTGGTCTACCGGGGGCTTGTGGTATCCACACGACAAAGAAAGGGAAAAGTGTCCTTTGTCAGGGAATTTTCAGGCTAATGGAGGGGGCTTTAAACTAGATTGACTGTGGGAGAGGAGCCCCTATCCATCCCAATCCCACCAGGCAGATGCCATCATCTGTAAAAAACATCAGGCATTTCAGCAGCTTCAGACAGTGAGTCAGCTTTGTATAGATGGTTTAGACACTTCTACACAAACACTTATGCTATAGGGAACAAGAAGAATTAGAGACTTGCACATGCCTATGTGGATATGATACCATTGGCTTCACAAAGACATGGCGAATGGCTCCAATAACTAGAGTATTGTCATGGAAGGTTGTAGGCTTTTTAGGAAAGACAAGCTAGGGAAACAAGGAGGGATCATAACTCTCCGTGTCAATGACTGACTGGGAGAGTATAGAACTCTACCTTCAGTGGATGAGGAGTCAGTCAGAAGTACGTCAAGATTAAAGGGAGTATGGGGACAGAGGATGTCATAATGGGGATTCCTGCTACAGGCCACCCAAGCAGGAGGATGATGTGGATGAAGCCCTCTATGGGCAGATGCAAGCAGTCACACACTCCCAAAAGTAACAGGAGCCAAAAGGGAGAGGTGCTCAGCAACAGGGAGGAGCTGGTGGGGAAGGTGATGCTCCAATAGAGTCTTGGCTGCAGTGACCATCATGTGGTAGAGTTCAAGATCCTCATGGCAGTGAAGAGATAATGCAGCAAGCTAACTGCACTGAACTTCAGGAGAGCAGACTCTGGCCTCTTTAAGGACCTAATCAGTAGAGTTGTGGGGGACAGAGCCCTGAAGAGCCAAGGAGCCCAAGAATGTCGACTAATCTTTAAGCACCTCCTCCAAGTTAAGGAACAATGCATCCTGACATGGAAGAAATCAGGCAAAAATGCCAGGAGGCCCTCATGGATGGGTAAGGACCAGTTGAGCAAACTCAGAGAAAAAAATAGTGGAACTTCCAGAAGGTCGAAACATGATAGGTGGCCTGAGAGGAACAAAGAGAGATAATATAGGAAGCTAGGGATAAAGTTAAGAAAGCTAAGGTCCAGATAGAATGGCCAGGTATACCACAGGAAGGGTTTCTTAGGTATCTTGCAAACAAAAGAAAGACTAGGGATAATGTGGGCCCATACTGGAAGGAAATGAGGAAGCTGAAAGGGTTACTCTGCATTAGTAGAAAGATGAGGTTCTCAGTGAGTTCCATGCCTCAATATTCAATGGTGAGAGCTTCAGCCACATTACGCAACTTGAGAAAAGCAAAGGCAAGCACTGGAAAAGACCCTTCAGGCACTTTGGGAGAGGATCAGGTTCAAGACCATCTAAGGAGACTGAATGTGCCCAAGTCCAGTGAGATTCATCCACAGGTCTTGAGGAAACCAGCAGATGACATTGCCAAGACATTCTCCGTTTTTGAAAAATTGTGCAGTGAGATGAAACTTCCAATGACAGTAAACAGGGAAATATAACATCCACTTTTTAAAAGGGGAAAGTGGAAGACCCAGGGTACTACAGACCAGTTAGTCTCACCTCTTCGCCAGGAAAGATCATGGAGCACATTCTCCTGGAAACTATGCTAAGACATATGGAAATAAAAGACATACCTGAGAACAGCCAATGTGGCTTTACTAAGGTAAACCGTGTCTGACAGATTTGGTGATCTTATATGATGGGGTGCTATAGCTTTGGTGGACAGAGTCAGAGCAACTCACACAATCTACTTGCATCTGCACAAATTATTCAACATAGTCCTGCATGCCGTCTTTGTCTTTATATTGTAGATTTGATGGATGGACCACTCTGGATAAAGAGCTGGCTGCATGACCACATATAAAGGGTTGTGGTCAACAGCTCATTGTCCACATGAAGACCAGTGACAAGTGGTGTCCCTCAAGGTCAGTCTGGGAGCAGAGTCTGTTCCACACCTCTGTCAGTGACATGAACAATGGGATTGAGGGCAGCCTCAGCAAGTTTGCTGGTGACACTGAGCTGGGGGGGCAGTGAGACAGGAGAGGGGAGGGATGGCATCCACAGGGACCTGGACAGGCCTGAGAGGTGGGACCATGCAAACCTAAGGGAGTTCAGCAAGGCCAGGTGCAAGGTGTTACACCTGTGCTGGGGCAATCCCAGACACACCCACAGGCTGGGCAGAGAAGGGATTGAGAGCAGCTCTGTGGGGAAGGACTTGGGGGTGGTGGCTGATGACAAACTCACCATGAGCCTGCAGTGAGTGCTCCCAGCCCAGAAAGCCACGGGAATCCTGGGCTGCATCCAAAGGGGCATGGCCAGCAGATTGAGAGAGGGGTTCTACCCCTCTGCTCTGCTGAGACCCCTCCTGGAGCACTGAATGCAGCTCCGGGATCCCCAGTATGAGACATGGAACTGTTGAAGCAAGTCCAGAGGGCCAAAAGAGGAAGGCCAGTGTCATTGACAAGGGCAATAACACACCTCCCCCATGAAGGGAGGCTGAGAGACTTGGGGCTGTTCAGCCTGAAGAAGAGAAGGTTGTGTATGGAACTCAGAGCAACCTGTCAGTATCTGAAGGAGCCTACAAGGAAGCTGGATAGGGAATATTTGTCCGGAACTTTAATGATAGAGCATGGAATAAAGGCTTCAAAGTGAAAGAAGAGAAATTTAGGTTAGATGTTTGGGAGAAATTCTTTACTGCAAGAGTGAAAAGGCACTGGAAGGGGTTGCATTGAAAATCTGTGGAAACCTCATTCCTCACAATATTAAAAGCCTGGTCGGATGGGGCCTTGAGTGAGAAGTGCCCCTGTCCCTGGCAGGAAAGTTGAAACCAGATTATGTCTAAGGTACTTCCAAACTAAAGCATTCTATGATTTTAGGATTATTTGGGCTAATTATTTTATGGTGGAAGAGATTTCACTTTCTTCTACAAGAATATTTTTTAATCTATTGTCTTTATTCATGTAAATTTAGTTTCCCCCTAAAAGTGTGTTGGGTTTTTACAGCAGACGTTTCATAATTTACTATTTATTTTAAACACAATAATGTATACAATACTATTTTCCTTTAAAGTAAAAGGACTATTAATTAAAATGTGGATTTCTACTAAAACTTCACTTTACAGAAACATAGGCACAGAATCCCTGTATCTGCTAAGAATGCAAATGAGCAAAAAAGAAATGCTATTTTCAATTTTGCAAGGGATTTGGTGCAGCACGGGCTTGTGCTCAGTTATCCCTTCCTCGGAAACATCTAGTTGGTCCTATTTCCAGAGAAGTATTGTAAGATCATGTTTATAACTTGTTTACCAATGGTGGCAAGTCAGTTCTCTGTTGCTCTTTTTAAGAGCAATTGCTTATGTCAGGCCTCAGTGCCCACGCAGATGGCAGCAGTTTGCTGAGGATATATGAGGTGTAACAGGACCTGAACATGGCAGTGTGAGGCTGCTCTCTTTCAGTGACTTTCTTACTGTTTCCTTATCTGTTTTGGGACTCACCAGGTACAAGATGTATGCTGCTGCTGCTGCTGCTGCTGCTGCTGCTGCCATATGGAGTTCAAGCATGATCTCTGCCTGCTGCAGACAGGTAGACAAATGCTGCTTTTGAGGAAAACAGCACTCTGGCTTACTTAATGAAATTAAAGTCTGTGTGGATATCTGTTTTACATTCTACATTCTTACAAAAAGGACTGCATCAAATAACCATGGGATACTTCAGGGTCAAATTCTGGTTTACACTCATCAAATTGTATTCATACCAGTGAAATTAGCAGTATGAAAGTGAGAGTAGTAAGTTACCATCGGTCTCTATATCCCAAGACATAAAAAAAAAAACAAGCTAGAATATATTTGATTGTGTACTTATATTTAAAATATATAATATTAGTCTGCACATTTGAGTAAACTTGCAGTCTGGCATATCATGACAAAGAATTAATAGTGTCATAACACTGACATATGATAGAAACACTGTAAGTATTTTTTACAAAGCAAACATTGTCTTTAAATGAGAGCACACAAGCTAGCTGAAAGGAGAAACAGTTGGAGATTTATTTAATATTAAAAAGCAGAAAAAGCACACTAAAGTCCACAACAGCCTTGCAGCTTGGGTGGGTTTCATTTGATCCTTAGAAAAGTATACAAAGCCTCATACTCTGATCTTCTGCTGTATAATGCTATACCAAGTAGAATCTCCAAACCTCAGACAGACAGCCTTCCTGTGGGAAAATCCCTAGCTTTCCTTTATAATCATGAATCTTGCTAGGGGCAAGCAGAAAGAACGTTTTAGTGATTAAGCATAGGATAGATTCTTTCAAAATGTCTTTGAGGAGGGTTAGCTTAGTCATTAGATATGTAGTATTTTTATACATCCTGGATCAGTTCTTCAAACTATGCCCCAGCTTCTTTGTGTTGTGGGTGTGGTACAAAAGAAAGAAGCTGCCCCTGCAGATCTCTGTTGCACCTCCATGAGTTTGTGCCATGTTGTGAATCTGGACACTGCAGTGTATCTAATCAAAGCAAAATGGGAAAAGAAGGAATAGGAATATAGATTCTTCGTTTGTATTTAAACTCTGGTTAAGATGTCACTGCACTGTTTTGTAGCGTATCTATTCTACACTAACGAAAAACACGGTCAGAATTAACTCCTAATCATTAAAACCTCATTATTCTCAGAATAGAAACTGACATTGCCCTTCTCCCCCACTCACCCTTGTCCTTGGTTTTACCGTTATATTTTTAGTGAATAATAGTGAAAATAAAGCATATCTTTCCACGTGCTGCTAAATATTTATATTGACCGCACCACCCTAGGACTACTTTCCATAACATTGTAGCTGATCATTTTAAACAGTTCGAACAACAGTTTCCATTAAAAATCCTGGTAAGATTCTTTTGCACTCCCTGATGCAGCCTTCCACTGCCAAGATATTTCTCCTAATATTCATAGAGTCAGTTGCATTACAAATTGTAATTATTATCCAAATTATACTTACAATGTGATTTTAGACAAGTCTACTTGTCTAAAGCTGCTGGTGTTTGACTGACTCTGTAGAAATGAATAAAACAAGGATTACCAAACTTAATTTGAAGAGGTTACAGTACTTAGAGCTCTGTGTAAGGTCAAGTTCTTGCACAGGAACTGTTCAACTGCTCACATGCTGCAGTGAATAGTTGCACAGCAAATGCGTGAGCTTGAAAATTTCTCAGTAAACTGTGGTATTCATGATACAAATATGACAAGGAATTTCTGACAAGCTCAGGAAGACCATGTCTACTAGTACTTGAGAAAGAAACACAACAGTTACAGACTGAAGAGAAAATCTGTAATAACAATTATTACAGATACAAAGACAGCATTTTTGAAATTTAAATATTTAATTTATAATTAATTATAAATAATATTTTCTAATTTTTATTTGAAATTTAAATAATTCTAACTCTAACCTCTAACTAGAAAATAACTCCACAAAGATGGGTACAAAACCTTACCCATGTCTCTCAAATAATTACTTCTTCCTCTACAATCTCCTCTTCCTCACTCCCCAGGAAAACTTGGTTAAGTAATGCAGGTCACTGTATTCTAGCTACATTGGCAATAGGCAATACCAGAGAACTCAGAAACTTGGAAAAACTTGCTGGCAGGTAGTACAGTTCTTTTCCATTTTCATATTGTATCTTCTCCAATTTATAACCAGCTATTGCAGGTTTCGGATGTGGACAGGTTGTCCAGGTAGATGCCAATGTCATGCACACAGGTCAAAATTATCCCTTAAAGCTCCACTTGGAGACCAACCAGTGGCTAGCAGAGCTCTGTGAACACTGGTCTCATGTTCCCAGCAAGGTATAATGCTTGGTGAACAGAAATGGCATTCTGAGTTGTAGCACAAAGTGACAAATTTGCTGTAACAGATCTTTGCAAGGACATGTGCCAGGGCATGGATCACAAGATCATCTTCATCCATTGATAACAAATGCCTTAGAAGTAAATGAAGGGGATGTGTTCTGGGGAACTCACCTTACATCTGCTGAGATGAGGTCACCTAGCTGCAGTCAAAATAACAGTAATGCTTCCAGTTCAGCAGCCAGCAGTCCCCAGTGCGCAGGGCAGGTACAAGATCTGTTCTACCTGCTGGAAGTGTCCTCCAAACTGTGTCAGCTCCTTCCACTTGATTCAGACCAAGCTGTGGCCAGACAGTTTGCAGTTATTTCTGTCTCACCCACACACTGGGCAAGGCACTTGACAGCAATGACCAAGTTAAACAAGGCAGAGACTCACAGTCTCCCTTTTCCATTACAGGAGCCCTATAAACCATTTTGACATTTCTGAAAGATGGAAGCAGCCCAGATCTTTCCTCCTGTGGATACTTTGGACCCATTCTGACATTGCAAACACCTTCCACCGTGGTAGCCATCCAAAGAGCAGCTGAGGTGTTTAAGTAGTTAGGGCCCAAAACAGGATCCTCAAAACTTTTTGTAGCTGATGACTATTCCCAGACATGAATGACCTCTGCAGAAGACCCAGATTTCTATGCAGGAGTTCCTTAAACACCCAGAGCTCTGTCTGCAGGGATGCCTAGTCTGTTTCTGACAAGCCACATGCTTCAGGCAAAAGCCATCCGTGATTCCCCTCTCCAGCCTCACCTCTGCTGTTGAATAACTTCAGTGTATTCAAGGAAGCACGCCACCAGACACACAGCAGCTTCACACGTACACAGGACTGCCTTGGGTGGTGGAGGGATGCATGGCTTTATCAGGCGTGGAGGGAGCTTGAAACTTTGTTTGCCACATCCTAAATAAATGTTGAAACCATTGATCTCTTTTAGTGCAGGGGGAACTACTGCTCCAGTCGTCTTCTGAAGTTAAAAATAATACCTCGCAAACGTAAAATAAAAGAATAAAAAAATAAAAATTAAAAAAAAAAAGACATTAGTGTGTGCACCTAAGAAAGAGTCTTGGCTGTAAATTCTAAGAGGCGAGGAATGACTCCCCTTTGCACTGAGGCCCATGTTCTTTACCAGCAGAACCTTTACAAAGAGGGTGCCATGTGCTGAGTCCTAGCTTTATGGACAGAGGTCTAAATTCTGTCACAAAGCATGTACATGGATCCCACGCCGACTGAGGAGATGGAGGAGGCTGAGGCGGAATTTGCCCAGGCAAGTCACAATATCCAGACACACAGATGAGTCTGTAGCACTGGAGGTCCCTGTGCCAGAGGAAGGACCAAGGAGTGTGGGAACTCAGGACGAGGATCTGGCCACAGCTGGGCTCTCGCACATCTGGAGAGTTTCGGGTCATGGCCCAAGCAGTGCAGTGGAAAAAAGAGCAGCAATGCATTAAGGCAAGGGCAGGCAGCCACACTCCTGAGAACAGGCAAATTCCAGCTCCCTGACTCAGATTCCCAGCAGCCACTCTGGAGGGGCTTTCGTGAAGAGGGAAAAATCATCGACAGAAACATAAGCCCAGGCCTCTATTTCCACTGCAACAAAGGCATGATGAAGTTTGCTGGGGACACCTGCTCTCTATCCATTGTCGAGGAATCAATTCTCATCATGGTCAGTGTCTCTTCCCACACAGATGTGAATTCAAGTCAGCTCTATGTTTTGGGAACTATCCTGCCACAACTATTTTCAGCATCGCTCCAAGGAAGACAGTACCTGTCTAATCATCCCCACCAAATGTAACTCTGTCTATGTTGAAGAGGAGGGGAAACGTCCTTTCCCAAAGAAGTTCTGCCGGCTCTTGATGCCAGTGAAACCCTTCACGAGCCCATGCATATCAAGACTGTGCCATGAAACAAGGGCTCCAATACCAAAGATCATTCTCAACATATTACAGACTGTGGAATGACACAGGCAGACATAAACCGCTTCCAACCTCCCTTTTTCTCTTCCATGTCTTTCTTAAAATTGTATTTTCCAATCTACTGCACCTGGCAATTTCACTAACCTAACTGGAATCACTAATTATTTGTTCCTTTTAGACTCCAGAGTTACTAAAGTTCATATATCTTCTGGCTCTATTCATTTTTATTGCCAGACAAAAAATATTTTATGATATTAAAAAAAAAGTATAAAACAATGATTGACTAAAGGGCAACTCAGATTAGCACCACCTCAATAACAGAAATTATTGAGAATGGAACAGGTAACTCACCAAACTTAATTCATCTTTAACTGGGTAAATATTTATTCTCTGCTTGATCAACAGCTACTTTAATTACTGCCTTTTGTCCAGCATTATATTAAAATGCATATCAAAACTGAAAAAATCTCCTGATATACAAGGTATAGTTCTCTTACTACATAATTAAAGGCAAATAAAACTCTAGTGAATTAACATATTGCTTTAGTGACTGTATTAGACAGACAAGCATTTGATCTTGCAGAACAAGTCTTTCAGTTTTGAGGGGGTTTTCCATCCACATTCAGTCCTTGCAACATAAAATTTGCACTGATAATTGCGATGCTGTTACTCATCATGCTCTTTCATTCTTAATTCCCACTTCTTCTATGAGGCACTTACTGAATGAAGAAACCAAACTCTCCTGTGAAAGTTGGCAAGAATTTCACCATAGAAACAGGAATAAGTGCAGTGTTGAAAAAATTATTTTATCATAATTTAGCATTTATAAAACACAAAGCTTTCAGTCTATATTAGTCAGTTATTACTGTAGAGTTGTATTAACATCATGGTGATGTTTTATTTAGTTTTATGGGCTACAAAGGTTACAGAATTGCCCTAAAGACATATGAGGAGCATAGTCCATTGTATTAGGCACTACATATCTGTAGTAATGTATGTATGTATGTAGTATGGAAGAGCCATAAGCATCCCCAAAAAATACCTGATTAAATGACACAATGATTGCAGAAAGAAATATTTTTCTACACACAAAATTTTCACCAGGAAAAAATGTCAAACTTATGAAAAAATAATTTTGATTTACTAGTTGTAAGAAGAGTATCTGTCCTTCATAATCTCCTAGGCTAGTGGTTTGGTGTTTTTTGTTTAGTTGGTTGGTTTGTTTTTTTTTTCTTATTCTGTTGTCTATTTGTTGTTGTTTTTTGTTTTGTTTTTTTTGAGGGAGTAGGGGAGATGGGGGAGAGGTTGGTTTTGTTGATTTTTTGGTAATGATCTAGTAAGATAAATTAAAACTGCAAGCACCTTTGCCTAATGTAATCAGTTTTAGAGAACAATTGCATTGTGGGACTGATATCCCAAATGTGGAAATTTTTGCTTCCAGGACTAATTTAATGACCTGCTTTGAAGTACCTCATAATAACATTGGTGCCACAAAGAAATATGATATGTAGCAGTCCTTGCAAAAATCTAAATGTCCTTTCCTTTGCTACTATATAATTGGCAGGGATTGCTGACTTTGAATTGGGATGGGCTCAACTGAATTGAGGACACGTGACTCTAAAAGTCCATTGGGGCTTTACTCAGGAAAAAAAAATATTAAGATCAGAGCATAAAACAGCTGTGCTGATTGGAATTTCAGGCAAAGATGCCTTGAAAATTAACTAATTAGAATAAAAACAGAGATTTCAATACATATTGCTCCTGTATGAACTGTGGAAGTTAGTTGTTTTCCTAGTTTACACTATATAGTAAACCAGTAAAATCTGGACTCAATAAAACACATTTACTTGATCTAATACAACATCTTGAGGTTCATGGTCACAAAGTGCTCAATCCTGATCACCCTGACTTAATTCTCAGAACTATCCAAAGTTTTCAGAGAGAAAAGGCCCAGCCTTGAATAAGGTTACTTGTTTAACTGAAAAAGTTCTACCCTTTCAAGTGCCCATTTTGTTAAAAGCAAACATTGCATCTTTAGAACACCTCAAATCCCACTGACTGTGCTGTGTGTGAAGTTTGGCATCTTTCTGCAACAACAAATTGGGCAGTTGCCAAGCTCAGAATGAGCCTGAACTTGAGTCATACCAGTAAGGTCATTCCTGCAAAACTGTCCTTACTTCATGTCAAAAAAGGTGAGATACATGTCAGCTTCAGACCTGGTATGGGGCTAATGCCATTAGGTTTTGCCAAGAGTTCTCTCTCTTAAAATATAAGTAATTTGTATGCAGTCTTCTGCCCCAGGACTTGCACATACAAAATTTCTCTTAGGCAGAAATAAGCAAGACAGGGAGTAGTTGTTTTATTTTACAGTATTCTCTACATTCAGATGAGTTATTAACTCCTGTTTGTGATTCCCACCAAAAAAAGATGCTTTTACTGATGCACTAATAACTTAATAAGGTTTTTTTCTCTTATAACAGAAAATCATATAATTTAAAATAAAATATGAAAAAGTATGAGGGTGGTAGAATGGAAATTACTTTTTCCTACAAAATAACAACAGTGATTTTATATGATTTTTAAACACTGACTCTATACTTTCTATACAGATTTTATACACTAATTTTTTTATACACGTCTAGGAGGTTTTTGTCACTAGCTTCAATGAGAGTTGGACTTGAGCCTCCAAAGCTATGCATTCCTGCCTCACTAGAGGTTAGCAGCAAATCTTTCACTACCTTTACAGAAGGCCCTGCACCAACTGGAAAGTTTGTTCCTGCAATTTCTGATTCACTAGTGTGCTTTAATATTAATTATTTCAGATTACTTACAGCATGATATTCAATGTCTGAGACCTCCGTTTGTGTCTTCACGTTGGGGGGAAAATGTTTGGTCTCCAAATTTTAGAGTATATTTAAGTGTTTATATGTTGTAAGATCTTCTACATATCATCATATCTTTGTAAAAAAAGTTAATTTATGGGCTGTAGTTAAAACCTTCATAAACTTTTCAAGTTAATTCCCACCATATTTTACTTTATCATGCACAGTGACACGTCAGTATTATCTCTATATACCTGCTAAGTTTAACACTTTTCAAACAACACCTTGTATTTGTGACAGTTAAAAATAAACACAAAATTTTACTCATGAGAAAAAAAAAGAGGAGTACCAGGATTATGGTTAAGATTCCTTTTCTAGGAAATGTTGCTCTCTTGATCCTGAATTCCTTGAGTTATTGGGAGTTTGAAATGGTTTAAATGTGTTTGATGAAAAATTATTCCAAAAGCATTGGAGTATAATTTGCTCCATATGCGAGGAAATTTGCAACTACTAAATCTAGAAAACAGCACTTATTCACAAGGCTTCTAAACTGCACAGAGAGAGTCCTACCCACTGGTAAATTTCGTAATTCCACATTAGCAGACTCAATTACAATATCCACTGCAAATAGCATATCAGCGCATCATAGTTACAGCAATCAGCTCCCAAAATGGGATATCATGGCCCTGAACACAACCACACTGAGAAACAGCACAGAGTTTGAAGAGAAATTGCACAGCACATCGGCTTGCATTTCAGCAGAAAAACAGCACGGCCTCATGCACTCTTCAGGAATCTGAAAATCCACTATCCAGCCACTCAACGTTCCAGGAGAGTTTGAAATCTCAAAAAAACCCAAATGACTAAATGGAACGTGTGACATCCAAGCAAAAGATGCCTCTTCACTTTCAAACGCTGCTTACTTTCGAGCTAAATGCTTTTGTTGATTCTAACCACCTCAAAAAAGCTTTACAGCTTGAAATATTCACGAATCCACCATGGAGGACTGATACAGAAGGCACTGTTCTAGTCCCAAAGATCTTTTATCTAAACTAACTTCCTCTCGTTTAATTTATTTGCTTTGATAATTTCTGAAGGTTCATGGACAAGAGTGAGTTTGAAAATTTTTACCCATTCTCTGCGAAACTTCAGCTGAGAAAAAAAAAAATCTAAAATTTGTAGTGACAAACACGCGCGC
>VZTB01003831.1:118971-139387 GCA_013397245.1 Thryothorus ludovicianus
ACAAACTGTAGTCTTTTTCAAAGAGAGATGTCTTGTGACTAGATAGTGTTAGTAGAATTAGGAATAACTGGGATTCAAATCAGTAGAGCAGCAGATTTACTATCAGAACTGTAAATAGAGAATATAGTTAAGTTGTATTTTACTTCCTCTTTAGTTGTGTTGTGTTCTTTTAAAAAAAATTAAACCAAATATGCCAATATGCACATATTAAATCTAACCTGCAAACACCAACAAGATTTTTAGAAATTTTCCAAAAGAGAATGAGCATGTTTTTCACTTAGCACAAGTATTTCACTTTTTTGATAATACCCCTACCCACATTATTCTTATAAACATTTTGGATTGCTAAGTAAACATCTTGATACAATTACAGAAACTTTCAGAGACTAAGTCTACAGCTTGTGAATAGAACGTATATAAATGGTGTAAATATCCAAATACATAATAGTATAATTCCTGTATCCCCTGTGTGACCATCAATATAATGTGATTTTGCAGTAGATCTTTAATTGATTAATTGCAGGCTTTCACAAAGAAATTTTCTTTTTTTTTCCTCCTAATGTATCAGTAATAAAGCTATTACATTAACAGAAAAAAGTGTGTGTTGATACAACATTAGGCTTACAAAACTAACTCAAAACCATGATAATCTTTTGTTGGCTATGAAATGTTGAATATAAGACAACATGCACTTTGTTTTGCTTAGGTGGTGCAGGGATATACAGACAAACTCTGAAACAGAAATAGACAAAATAGTTGCTATGATTATTAATTCCTTGTAATCTGATTAATTAGTTATGGCAAAAAAGGTATGCTGGATGTATGATACAGTTGTGGTTTTCAAACAATTTTATGATCACAAGGTCAGCCCTATAATAGCTTAAAATTAACGATTAAATGATTCAAATTATTGAATAGTTGAAAAATTAATATTTACTGTTGATTTATAACTATTGATTATGTTTTAGGAAGGGAGTCAAAAAAGTATATGTAAGTGTTATAACTCCCTTCTCTCAGAGATGACCTGGATGAACTGAAACTGATTGTGAATATATTGGAGGAAATTTTACTGGCCTGTAAGACCTCTAACTCATCAAAATACAAAATTTTTAATACATTTAAAAGTAGACATTAAACAACCCTAAGAGCTGAGGAAATGTCAGATGTTACTGTATGCAGATGCTTGTAAAGAATCTCTGTTCAGTACACCCTGTGGGAGTAGATTATGAGTCTGAGACCATCTTTGAAGTTCCTGTATCTTGCTGTCCTAAGAGCTGATGTGAGAATGCGCAGCCTTTTTTTACAGGGCTGTCTCATAATGTGTGCTCCACTGGAGTATAGTAATGTTCTGGCCACAGAGCATCTCTTCAACATGTCTTAGAGGCAGCTGCTACTCAGTTTTCTGTGCATCTGGCTGGATAAAAAGCTTAACAGATTCTGTGCATCATTGACACGAACAGGGCCAGAGTGGCCCTCAGGGTATGCCTCAGTACATTCGTGATGGATACAGAAAGGTACTAAAGCAACATTCATTGTCCCTTCTTTAAAAGCCATGGTTCTGGTTGCCTTGAACGTCACCAGAGATATTATTAGCATTACAGTCCCCAGTGGGAATCAAGGCTTAGTGTCTTTACCACCATAAAAATATAATAATAAAAAATAAATCTGCCTCAAATATTTTACAATCTGTAATGTTCATGAAGAGAAGGAGAGGAACAAAATATGGCACATAAACTGAGTTTTGGAAGATTAAATAGCACACAGAAAAAGAACACAGAATGAAATGCAGAGTTCCCAAGGCCTATACTATTGAATAGCTCTATATGCTGTGTGTGTATTATGCCTGATTTTAAATACAGCAAAAGTTAGATCCAAGAAAAATGATGTCTTTATACATTTTATCTTCAAATTTTTTATTTATGTATTTATTTTCACTAGCAAGGTAAATCTGTAACCTTTTGTTAGGTGTCTAATTTTGCAGGAGTGGGGAAAGGTCCCAAATATATACGTACCACAATAATGCTTGTCTGCAGTCAGCATTCTGATCAGACAGATGTGTAATGATCCTGAGTGGGAACCACCTGCAAAATATCAGGTCTTCAGTCTTTTCCCTGTTCATAGCTTTGACTTCTTCGCAAAAATGGAGTTCAATCTGTCTGGGGGCAATAGCTCAGTGACCCATATTTAAAACAAACAAAACCAACTGAAAACATAACAAAGCACAATGTCACAGTCAGGGACCTGTTATACAATAACCTAAAAACTACAGAGTTTTGCCCAGATGTACTGGAGAAGGCTCAAGATGGCACCTTTCAAGTCCCTTTAGAGATCTCCTATCACCTCACTGTTGCCTGGAGGGAGCACGGGACAGGGAAAAAGCTAGACATCATCCCTCTGCCCTGTTGAAAGTGTATAGCCATGGAGACAAGATGTGCAGAACTGGAAAACAAGGACAGAAAGAACCATGATTCTGAAGCTCAGTGATTGGTTACTGGCCTGGAAGAAGAAAAACCCAGGCTTGTTATCTCTGTCTCAAGGCTTATAAACATATTCTTTTCCTTGATGCTGTGTACAGCAATTGGATAAAAAGCTTGAAATTTGATCCTCTTTGCTCTTCAATTAGTAGATTAAATATTTTTGATTTAAGTAACTGTATTCCTCTGGTTCTCATATCTTGGCCCTGTAAGTATTAAAATCTTTTCTGGTCTCTGAATAAGTCTGCTAAAATATCAGAAAAACTGAGCACAGCTCTGTGCCCACTCATAGGCACCTCAGGTGACACTGTGTGGAGCTGTCATGGATATACTCCAAAGTCTCAACACGTGTGTTCTTAGTTAAATATTTGTAAGAGTGACATATAGTGGCTCCCAGGAATGTATCAAGGGAGAACAAAACAGAAAATGAAACAAATACTTTAAAACTGAAATGTCTCTATTACTTGTTTTCTTATTTATTCTGAGATATTTCCAAGAAACATTTGTCTGACAAATGACATTTTTTATCATTGTTTGCAAGCCAAGAGGAAACAAACACAGTGAATAAAATACTTTCAAAATGACTTTTGGAACAAATAAATGTCTGTTCTATGAGTGTATGAAAATTTTTTAATGACTATCTGTTTTACATTAATGAATGTTTGGAAACTGTAGCAAGCAGTAAATAGAGAGTGGAGAAATTCCACAACTCCATCTTTTTCCGTTCTCCACCAAGCCATCAAATGTAGAATTGTCACCAGTGTACAGCGTAAGCATTACACCAGAGCAAGTGGTCCAGCTAATGGACATTTTTGTAAGACAGATAATTCTGTCCTTATTCTTACTTCTAAAAATTGTTCTTTCCCTCCCAGCTGGTCTTTCTCTGCCATTCAAACACTCCTGGTCTGCTCACATCTTCCATCATCCTGTATGCACTATCAATTCTGTTTTCTCTCTATTCTTTGTCTCTGCCTGCTGCAATCTCTCAATGCTTTCTGTCCTTCTGGCCATGGAGGAGAGGTAGTGAATTTCTAGAAAGGAGTGAGAGGACTACAGAGTGGTCACCTTTGTCCTCAGTTTGCAATTCTCTCAGAATGAAACTTTTCCCTTTTTATCAGACGAAGGGGAAGGTGTTGCTTAGCTGCAGGGCTGTTAAATGAGTGGGCACATTGGCATTAACATCATTAATGGCTTCACAGACGTCTCAGATCCATTGCAAACACTTATTAGTATGGTGTTCTGCTCCTCAGCTCTTATTTTTGTCTGTCCTTGCATTCCTTTTCCCCCTCAGATTATGCAGGTACTGTTAGGAATTTCACAGCCTCACAAAGACCAGTCTCATGATAAACAAATTTCAGAAAAAAAAGTGACCAATTTTAACTGGATTATCAGTCTACATGAATTTCTATTGGCTCATATTTTCAAGAATGTCCCTGTAAAGGAAAAGGACCTCCTACTTGACAAATATGCTAAGATTCACTTTGACATTTAGAATATTTTACAACTAGTATTGACTTTATAGATCATTAGAGCCGTCTGGGGCCCAAATCTGTAAATGCTTTTCTCAGTAGTTTGTAGAACAGAACATGTTAAAAGCACTGAATGGAAGTAGATTTACACCTAATATTACATAAGTATCAAGATACTCATCTAAAAATTGTAAATTTCTTTTCTTTCTTTTGAATGCAGTTGATCACCTGGATGTCAGAATTAGCAAAGCACAGCTGTTCCTGGATCAGAGACAGAGGTTTCTGGTCACTTCCAGTGTTTAAAAAGGTTGTAGTCTTTATTCTCAATGCTCTGATATGGATCTTGTGCAGTTACTCTTCCCATTGTAAATTCTGATGGATGATTTCTGAACTTGCTTTCTGAAATACTATGAAGTCCACTAGCAACACTCCAGTAGCTCAGAGAGCAGTTTCTTATCAAATTAGCATTGCTGCATCTAAGGTGTATATTATCCCTTTTCCCACAAGTTTGCTTGCAGGTCAGTTTGTAAGGCTAGCTCTAACTCATAAGTCCCTATATGATTAGAGTGGATTATATCTCAGTTCTGCCTCTACTGCACACATATTCAGCAGCTCTGACTTTGTTAGCTTTCCTGGCAGTGTGGTGTAGCTCTCTTCCGGTATGTGGTGGGACTACTCATTTCCCTGGTATAGGCTCTTCTCAAAGCAGGTCTACACAGTAAACCATTATGGCTTTGAAATCTTTTTCCTGCTGCTTCAGAATGTGTGATACAAGAGTCTGTCCTGTGTTCATAGAGTCCCTTCCCTTTCCATGGTTTGAATGTTTAACTCCCTTCCTAAAAGTGTGTTTTTATGGGTATGTCTGTGTGTGTGTTTGTATATTAGACTGTGCTTTGAAAAACCTTCCTCCACAATCCCATTTAGGACAATGCAAATAAACGCTTCAATCTGATTCTCAAAGGTACAAAAATCAATGCACGTAAAAGGGGACTGCTCTGCTCATATTTGGTGCCTCATGATAAGAAGTTGCAAACCTTGGGGCAAGTCCAGATCTGTACAATTAATGTTAAATTTATTGTGCCAGAAATATTTATTTCTTAATCCTAGAAATTCTTCTGCACAGCCCAAGATCAGCATTGGCACATTAATTAGCTTTCTTCTATCAGCTTCTGGATATTTCCTGTTATTTGTCCAGATTAACTGTCACTAACAATATTCTCTACATTTTCTGTATCTGGTGAAACCTAGCAGCAACCTAACATTTTATGTATGTCTGTTCTTTTACAGGAGTGTTTGAACTACAATTCTGGGGATGTTTCTTCTTGAAGTTGGGGCTGTGCAGCATTATGCCCATCATATTGCCCTAGTTTATCACCAAATCCCCATGAGATGGTTGGTTGGCTGAAGCAACTTCCACTGCTAGTGTTACTAAGAGAGACACAGATACTTAGATTCTTGTGACATAAAGTAGAAAACGTGGAATACATGAAACTAAAAATTAATTCTAATCAGGAAAGTTTTACTAGATTTTACATTTTTTTCAGAAATTAATATGGATAACAAGACAGACGATTTGCTATTAGAGCATAGCTATTTCCCAGAATAAACCTAAATAGCACAGATTACTCCATTTATCTTGAATGTTCCAGAAAAAAGGTGATGAACCTGAAATATAAAACTGGACCTGGAAGTGGTACGGTTCTGAGCAGTATGTGAACAGAGTAATATTAACATGAGATGGTGGGAGTCCCAAGGCAGCAACAGGAAGTAGATGACAGTATCACCTTATGCTTCAGAGACAGATTACTTTAAAAAAGTAAAACAAGAGTGAGATTAAAGAGTGACAAAAAGTATTATTGTGCATTGTACTGTGTATTACTTTATATGATAATGTGAAAAGTGCTATATCAATAAATAATATTTATGTGTTCAGAGGATTTAGTAGTTTCTTTACTACCCATTTCTTAATCACTAACAGTCTAGAGCCTTGAACAGATTCTCAAGCCTGTCATACAAAGAAGGAAAATGGGACTGGTGAAGTAGAAAGTAAGCAAGAAGGTAATCCATGAAGCAATGGATTAATAGGAGAATACTTCAGCTGCAGCAGGGATAAACTGAGAAACACCAGGACTGTATTCAAATTTGCCTCCTGTTTTTATTTAGCTTGAATGTTTAGCCTGATATTTTCGTCAGCCAAGTGGTATGCATCTAATATTTCTGTCATGTAGCTTTGGTAGTGTTCAACTTTTCTGCAGCACCTAGAACTTGGATTTATGATTTTTAACTAATATTCTGCCATTTTCCTATGAGGTTCCTTGGTAATTAAGGAAGGACAGGAAGAAACTAATTTTCTTTTTGTATTTATTGCAGGGAAATTATTCAAAGAAGTCAAAACAATGTTAAGCAAAAGAGGTTTATTGATGGTTAAATGGCAGTCCAATTGTAACTAATTGATGTCTGTATGATAATCAAATAGTGATTAAGCAATAACTGAATGGTAATTAAACAGTAATTTAACAATTATTTTACAATGATTTAATGATTATTTGACAATGATTTAAACAAAAATTTAGATGGTGATTAGATGGCCATCAAACCCTCTACAATGGCCTACATTTCTAAAAAATTGTAGCTGGATATGTGTACGTTGCTAGCATAAGATATAATTTTTGGCCTGATTTAAAATGCTGATTACCTCATTAGAGACCTTGAAGGATAACCCTAAGTAGGAACCCTGCTCAAATGGAGATCACCACTGTGCAGCCTTCTGCTGTTCAGGAGAACTCAATGGGCTCAAGGGTACTGATACTTACAGTGAAGTAATTGGTTTGTAATCAATCCCCCCTTCAGTGTGTGCAGAGGTAGTGCAGAGCAGCAGCTAAAACTGCTGTCCCAGCTCAGGCTAGTGTTGTTAGTCTGGGGTTTGTCTTGCTCCAGCTCAGACTGGTGCTGTTAGCTTCTGACAAGACATGGCATTAACTCTTGGGTGCCTGAGAGCCTATGGTCTAGAACAGTTCTCACAGATTGTGCTTGTCACTGATACCTGAATCAAAGTACTGCTCACCATATGTCACAGTATTTATCTGTAAAAAAATGAATTTTTTGTTGTTGTTGTTGTTCTGGGACTATACATTGTATACAACCATGTTGGGTTTTCATGGCTGGACTCTGGTGTCAGGGAGGCATAGGGTTGTCTCTGTGGCTTCTGTTAGAAGATGCCAGAAGTTTTTGCAGTGTCTGGCAGAGCCAATGCCAACTGGCTCGAGGATGGACTCACTGCTGGCCAAGTCTGAGCCAGTCGGTAATGATAGTAATGCCTCTGTGACAACATATTTAGAGAAGAAATAAAGTGTTATTGCACAGATGTAATTGTGGCCAGAGAAGAGAGTGAGACCATGGCAAAACAACTGTGCCCCAGCAGCCTGTGGAGGAGAAGAGATCCACCTGCAGCCCCTGGAGGATACCCTCACTGGAGCAAGTAGATGCCCAAGGGAAGGCTGTAAAAGCCATGGGAAGCTTACACTAGAGCACGGTCCTGGTAGGGATCTGCAGATGTGGAGCGAGGAGCTCACACCGGAGGTTTCCTGATAGGAATTGAGACCTGTGAAATATCCATGCCTAAAGCAGCCTGTCCTTGAAAGACTGCACCCCATAGAAGAGGGACCCATGGAGAGTAGTTCATGGAGACTGATGCCTGTGGGATGCACTCATGTTGGAGAAATTCACAGAGGACTATCTCCCATGGAAGGGACTCCACACTGGAGCAGGGGAAAGACTCTTCTCCTCAAGCAGCAGCAGAAACAATGTGTGATGAACCCATCATAACCTCCACTGCCATCTCCCTGTGCCACTGGTAGGGAGGAGGTAGAACTGGGAGAGGGGATGGGGGGGGAGAGGAAGGTGTTTTTGAGTTTTATTTTACTTCTCAGTATCTTGCTTGAGTTCTTGTTAGCAATAAATTCATTTACTATCCCTAAGCTGAGTCTGTTTTTCTCATTACAGTATTTGGTGAGTGATCTGTCTCTCCGTCCTTAACTCATGAACCTTTCATTGTAGTTCCTCTCCTCTGTCTACTTGTGGAAGGGACTGATTGACCAGCTTTGGTGCGTGCCTTGCACCCAGCCAGGGTCAGCTCACTACAAATGCATACCATAAAAACAGATTGCTTAAGTTTACATGTAGTTTTTATGCCACTTTCTGTCCATTACAAAGGAGCAAGAATTATTAAACTGAGTAGCAATTTCACACATACACTTTTACTCCTTCAGTTCATATCTGCTACTTCAGATTTTAAGAGTTTGTGACTTTGTCTACAACCAAGAAAATTAAAAATTCCTCTGTATGTGGAAGCCAAGGTCATTCTCCAAAACTGTTCTGTAAGTTAGTGCCTAAGTGCAATATTGCAAGTGTGGCAGTAAAATCCTGAGTCATGGCAATGAGTTTCACACAGAAATTATGTCCTGCAGCCAAAATCAACATAGCTTAATTGAAATTATTTTTACTGAGTGTCATTAGCAATGGTTTGCATTATTGGCTTTCCACCATCAAATTCCTAAATTCTATATCTTATAAAAACCTGAAGAGTCAGACAGGCAGCAGAGTCCAAAAAGGCAGAAGACAGAAGGAGACTTCAGGCTCCTCCTGTGTGAATTAGTTCACCAAAGTTGGGGTAGGAACCCTGCATCTGCCTCCGAGCTCAAAGAAAACCCTAATAAATGTAAAGGTGAAGACAGACACAAATGCCTTCAGTAACTGTGTTAGAACTGATTTGGCAAAATGCCTCACAATTCCAGTAGACATGGAGATGTATTTAAAAAGCAAAATCTGGGTTTTTTTTTTACTGCAACAGGGGCAAAACCTATCAGTCCTCCAGATACAATAGTTTGATTTAAGATGTCTTTTCCTGTGTCAGCTTCATCCTCATGCTTGTTTCTGCTGCTGTATATTTTCATTTATGTGCATACAAGTTCTTAAAAAATGTTTACTTAAATTTGACAATTGGAAGCTTTGCAAAAGTAAACCAAGTTAATTCCCTCCATAACAGCTCTATTTAACAACTCTATTTTGCATATTCCCTGGTGACTGCTTAATATGAAATATTTTACTTGAAATTTTAATTAATTTTAAATTAAAATTCATGAGATTAAATATTTTATTGCCTCTTTAATTTCTTTATTATTTTTACCAGCCTTTCTGATCAAGCCAACATAATTTACATATCATGTAAATTTGTGGGCTCTGGCTTTGAGATATTAGCAAAATTATTCTTCAGCTTAACTCCACCTTTCTCCTCTTAAAACAAACTCTCTTAAGTTTAGAGCCACAAACTTTGTAAAGAATAAATAAATGCTATGACCTTCTCAAATAAAAGCTCATACTTACATGGTGCTGAAAATTAAAAAAAAAAAAAAAAACAAGACTAGGGAAGGAACATTTGTATGCAGATTTAGGTTATTATAATATAGTGCATGTACAAAAGAAAGCTACTGCAATATACAGAAATGTGGCACGTTTCCAACCACTCTATGGAGCAGTGCCATCATCATTTTGTGGTACACTAGAATAGTAGAGAGTGCTCCACAGAAAAAGTCCCTTTCCACTTTCTTGTGGCTGTTCTAAATTACTCATGGCTTCAGCAGATAATTCTGATCTCACTGTGCTCTTGTATCTTTTAATTTGGCACCGTGGATAAGATAAGTAGTTATTCCTTATGAGATTACTACTACGAGCCCAAATAGTTACTGGTTTGGCATCTCAAGGACAGCATCTTAAAAGGATGACACTTATAAAAGCATAACTCTAATACAAGATCAAAAGTAGATCTGTAGCACTGTGTATTATTTTAGGGAATATATCCACATTGCATAGGACACTAAAAGTCAAAGAGAGTTTTACAGTCAGCATCAAAGTTTCTGGTCATCTGTTTATCACTTTGCTCCTCCATCCTTCCCAGAGTGGAATCATTTAAGTAAGCATTTTGCTTTAACAATTTTAGTACAGCTGACAAATGTCCTGTTTCTCCCTTTGAACTTAAGAAAGGGTCAAATCATGCTTTTTCCTGCATTGAAATTTCTTCAAAACTGGCATTAATCCCTACATGTCAAATAGTTTCTCTCTCTGGATGTGTGTTTTGGGGGAAGTGTAGCACCTGAGGAGGAAAGGAGTGGTGGGTTTTATGACTCATGTTTGTTGTAGGAAAAGGACCTCTGTAGGTCTGGCTGCTAAATCAAGTAGGCTGTTAAAATATGCTACAGTGCCTTATTGTCTTGTGTAACAGTTCTGCTTTGAGTGGAAACACAGTTTGTTTTATAGAAAGTGAATGTCTGACCATTTTCACTCAGCTTGTAGTCAGAGAGTGGGATGAGCTCCTATAACCCACCCCACATCCGAAACCAAGTATAATGGGAATCTTCAGGGAACCCAGTACTGTTGCTTTAGGGAAATGACTATTTTGTGATGTTTTCTGGATTCTTCCTGTGAAACGTGACTCCTGCACAGTTTTTCTTTTGATGAAGAAATAGCTCTTTGGTTTTGCTCTTGTATTACCAGATGGAAATTCCACAGCTTTAGTGTCATCTGACACTGAGGGGACAGATGGGTTCCTTTAGGGATCCTTAGAAGAAGGATGACGACATTAATCCACAGTTACAATTGAAGCTTTAATTTCTTAACATGATTTCATCATTAGTATAGGACTGAATTTGTGATTAGAATGGCACCGGATGTCTACTAACAGAATCTATATAATGCAATCTAGAAGTAGCTTAATATAGAATTTATAACACAGCTTGTGATTTCTAATCACCTGAACTCTCTGCAGATTGCGTCAGGTCTTAATACATGGCATACCATCTGTATAAAAATCATAATCTAGGCTTGAATCTTATGGTTACTTAGAGTTTGGAGGAAGCAGAAGACAGCAGAGGTGTCTCTGGCCATAGTGAGGTCATGAATCTCACTGTCCAGCAGCTGTTGTAATCCAGGTTCCCCACTTAGGACTGAAAACTTTTTATTTTATTGAGTGTGCTCCAGCTGCTGCAGAAACAGAGAACACTTCGCTGTTCTCTGGCAGGGCCATTACCTCTGCCAGGCTGAGTGCCTTGGAACTTCAAGACAGATGAGGAAGGGAATAATCAGCCAGGCCTCTAGGAACCTTGAGGCCAATAGGGAAGAAATCTTTGGTTTGTCTACTTGGTTCCTAGTACCTTCAGGGTTTGCTAATGAAGGAAAGGGAAGCAATACATGACTTGCTCAATCACAGAGAACAGCTACTTGCCCCATAATACAGCATTACTTATGCTAACCTCAATACCAGAGGTTGGTAGCAGGGTGTACTGGTCACACTTAGTCATCAGGAAGCTCCTGGGAATGGAGTAATTTGATTTCCAGAGGTCTGAGATGCAATTTGTTTAGTATTTGTCTGTTGTTATAAAAGCTGTGCCATATACATATATCCTTTCATTTGATGAGATTGTATGGCATAATGTGACCTCATATAGTTGCAAAATCACAGAATCAAAGAATAATCTGAGTTGGAAGGGACCCACAAAGATCATCGAGTCCAAATCCTGGCCTTTCAAAGAACCATACCCAAGAGTCATGTCATGTACCTGAGAGCATTGTCCAAATGATTCTTGAACTCTGTCAGGCTGATGCTGTGACCACTGACCTGGGGAGCCTGTTCCAGTGCCCAGCTACCCTTTGGGAGAAGCATACCTTCCTGATATCTAACCTAAACGTCCCCAATGCATCTTCAGGCCCTTACCTTGGGTTCTGTCACTATCATGACAGAGATGAGATCAGTGCCTGCCCATCCTCTTCCCCTTCCCCAAGGAAATTATAACTGCACTGAGGTCTTCCCTCAGTCTCCTCTTCTCCAAGCTGAACAGACCAAGGCACCTCAGCTGCTCCTCCTATGGCTCCCCCTCAAGGTCCTTCACCATCTCTGTTGTCCTGTTTTGGATGCTCTCTAATACTTTAATAAGCTCATTACACTGTGGCACTCAGAACTGCCCCCAGCACTCGAGGTGAGGCTGCCCCAGTGCAGAGCAGAGCAGGACAATCCCCTCCTTTGCCTGGCTGGCCATGCTGTCCCTGATGCCCCCAGGATAGGCTTGGCCCTCCTGGCTACCAGGGTACTGCTGGCTCATGTTCAACTTGCCATGGATCAGAATCCCAGGGCCCTTTCCATGGCACTGCTCTCCAGCCTCTCCTTCCCAGTCTGTCTGTACATCCAGGGCTGCCCCATCCCAGGAGCAGAACCTGGCACCAGCCCTCACTGAACTTCCTACGGTTGGTGATTGCCCATGTCTAATTTGTCGAAGTCTCTCTGCAGGCCCTCCTTGACTTTGAGGGAATCAAGAGCCAAATGCCCCAAACAAGGATTTTACAAAAAACTGTGGACACAAAGGATAAACAATAGTCTCTGTAGAGAATACATCTGTGTCAGGAAGTCGTTGAGATGGAGTGAAATAAGAGGACATGTATTTCCCAAATTCTTACTCTTCCACAGAGTCTGATTTCAGTTTGGCACAGAGCATGGAGATAGGTGGGCCTTGAAGAAAGAATGACTTTTAAAGCCATCATCACATTTCTTCCATCCAGTTTTGATTTCTTATTTTGGGTTGCTTTAAAGCAAGTCCTTGCAATGACCACCGCACTAGATCTCACTGTGCAGAAGTAAAGGGAGAGTATTTTGGCTAAGTGGAATCCAAGAACTTGCCAGTCACACTCCCAGCACACTCTTTATTCCTGGCTGCCTGTTCATAGTTTACTGATTTAGATCTCCAAATCCAGATATGTGTTTGTATCATAGCCAAAATTAAGGGATTTTAAAAACATCTGATGCAATCAAATTTCTCACAGACAGAGATTTTATACTACTTGATTAATTCACTGCTTGTCCTTGATTAATTCTTAACTTCTTTGATTTAATTTAAGAAGTTGAGTTTTATGCTAGTAGACCAAAGATTGGAATTTGGTTATTGTGGTCATTCTGTTTATGTGTGTGTAGCTTCATTGTGCCTATTATCAAGGGACCTAAGCTCTTACCAAATACTATGACATTCCCTTTGATCACAGGCATAGTGTGGACCCCATATGTCACTAAAAATAATGAGGGATTACCTGCATGCATAGAGAATAGAAGATAGAATACTAATTGTAACAATGGAAGTATTCAATTTACTGTACTTTTGTACAGTTCAGAATTGGTGACAATTTTTTACAGTCTTCCCAGGAGACTACTTTCTGCAGATGCTGTCAATGGGGAGTGACTCCTAGAATCTAGAGGCTCTATCGCCACTATATAACAGGACTCTTGTTCTGCTTCAACTCCATCTGTATTTTCACAGATCTCCTCAGATGCTGGCAACATTGTCCTTGAGTTCAAAATCTATCTTGAAGTGGTAATATATGCCTAAAGGATCACAGTATCGTATTGTTAGGCTGTTTAGTGATTTAGCTGAATACTTTCTTTGGACCTACAGCTCTTCTTCCATGTGCACAGGCACCCATCACCCAAATCCTTTGCAGACCTAAAAGTGACATTAATCCACACCCTTCTGAAGAGCCTAAGCTCTGTTCTTCATGGTCTTCAGAAAACTCAGAAAAATGTTCCTTGATTCTGAAAACAAGCAGTAAATCTTGACTGAGAAGGAGCTACAGTGCTCCAGCAGTTGCCTAGTCCAGATGTGGCACTGATGCTTGACCTTTAACCCACCAAGTGCCAGCAGAGGGTTTCAGGCTTAAAGAATACATACCTTGTGTATTACACAGATGAGACATAACATTTTCCCTGTGCCAATACGTAATCATAATCCTTAATTTAACAGAATATATTTTTGTTTGTGTTCCAGGTTAAAGCAGGTTCTACATAATTCAGCAGTGATAATGCAAAAACTGTAACTCCAGGGCTACAGTTCTCAACACTTAGGTCACATGGCTACAGCAGGGNAGTTTTAAGGGGAAATGATAAGTCAGAATGACTGCAGTAATTTGAATTGAAGCAGTTGGATAGACCCACCACTGTACACTCAGAGAACTGCATACCCAAAAATTAATAACCTAATACATCCTCCATATTCCAAAACATCTCACCTTTAAAAAGTGCTAGAAAACTTTGATAGAAGATCTTCTTAAGTGCTATAAATATGTAAACATATAAAACCAAACCAAACCAAAAATCGTCCAAATGCTGGTTGGTAACCCTCAGGAAAATCGACATCTACGTTTTCTTCTTCTGTTTAGGAAGAAGTTATATTTTGTTAAAGCCAATGTGATAAAGGCAGATAAATTTTCAAAAGCAAAAAAATGTCCTTTGTGTCTGAGAACTGTCAATATTTTCTCAGAACCTTTCTTTAATCTTTAAAGATGTGCATTCAGCTGGAAGATATGCTACATAATTGCTATAACTGGATACTATAAAGAAATGAAAATTACCTTATCAATAAATTTGCTGAACTTGAGAACTCCAGGGCTGCTTTTTTGTTGCTATTTGGTTGTAGGTTTTGGGATTTGTTTTTGGTTTTTTTTTTGGTTGGTTGTCTTTTTCCATCTTTTTAAGTAACATTTCTACAGATAGTGACTGTGTAGCAAAAAACATGATTTTCCTTATCTAAAATGTCTGTATCAGTCTCACAGCGTTCAATCCATGAAAATCCTCATTTTAATTTCCTGTAAATATGCAGTTTATACATTTTGCATATAACGTGTGGCCCTATACCTATATTTCAAATTGCCAGAGTTTCAATAAACCAGTGAAAAATAGAGCCATCTGCAATCAGTATGCTGAGCACAGAAATAAAATTACTCTTTAATGTAACCGTGAAACTGTGGCATTCCAAAAATGGCATATTGCAATGTGTCCTAGAGCATTAGATATCCGTTAATCTTTCAGCAGCTTTTTGAGCAGGACATCTCTTTGAGCATGGATGCCTATTTCCAAAGAGACCAAGCCCTTGCCTTAGGGGAAAGGTTATGAAGACTCGTGAAGAAATTTGTCAGGACACTAGATTTATTGTACTTCTCTTTCTCAAAACGTACCATGTAATCGTTAATCTCTGGAAAACTTTGATTTAACATGTCATCTAAAAGATATTACTGTATTATTGCTAGCACACCAGCCAGGATGTAAAATACAGGAGTGGGAGTAGAAGGAATATGTCCCAGATTTTTAGACATGACTGGCTGCAATCTCCTGACACGACAATGACCTGCATGTTTCACTATATAATCTCTAGCATAGTTTTCAAGTATTAAAAAGCTGAAATTTTCCAAATATAGTTTCAGAGAAGAAGACATGTTGTAATGTCATTACAAAACGAAATTTTTCATGACAGTAATTTCAAATGCCTACATTATAAGTTTCCTTTAAATCTTTTTAATGAAAATAAGAAACTAGCAAATTTAGGCCTACTGTTAACAGACTGTTCCTTTACGTAGTAAAAATTTTTTTGTAAACATGCAGGACTGACAGCTCACTCATGGGAGGCTATGACTTGTCTACCCAAGCCTTAAGTTTGTGAGAGGTTTGATCCCTGTAACTCCAGAGAACAATATCATGTCAAGAGATTTCAGAGAAAGAAATCAAAATGGCAAGACTACCTAATAATTGTGACCTAGGAATACCAGAGTAGGGTGTTCACCTTTTCATAATCAAGCTCTACATCTATTGCCAGATAAAAAGTGCTGTCTATTCCCTCTGTAATGTAAGTTAATTTCTTCCCACTCTTCCGTGCTATAAAAATAAAAAGAAAAGTATCATGTCCTTTTCAATCCTGATTACAATGTGCTTATCTACAATTAGTCTTTACAGGTGTCTGCATAATCAAAATATACTTCTGTTTTATTCCTTAAGAATAAGTTTTGGAATGCCATGCTTTCAAAATGTGAAATGCCATATCATATGAAACAAAATCCATTGGCTGAAGGAATTTTAGAGTGTTATAATATTAAATTTCATTTTATAATGTCTAAGGTTCCATTGGCAAAAATTTGCAACAGTTAACAAGTATGACCTTTAAATTAGTCACATGAAATTCAAAGCATAAACTTTAATATTCACTCATGTCCAGCATTTTTTTAAACTAAAGATCCAGTATAAGGAATGAATCCACCAGTTCTTATTAATATCACACTGATGAGTGATAGTGACATGATGATTCAAATCTATAGCACTGACTTAAGTAAGAAAGCAGAATTAGGCCAAATTATTTGTAAAGATTTCTGCTCCTAAATCGGTCATTGAACATTTGCAGTGTTAAGTACTTCAGTAAACTTCTGCTTTTCATCTCAATTTTTAAGGCCTTTCTTATTTTGGGAAACCTGGTGGGTAAATCATAGTGAAAAGGATCTTAGACTGTTCACCCGTTTGTACCACATATAAGTAGATGATAATCAAGGTCCCTTTTTGTTTGTTTGTTTTATTTCAACTGCAGTGCAGTTATAGACCTTGCTAGCTAGTTTAGATCAAGGATATTTGAAAATAGATTTGTCAAAAAGGAAAAAAATGCCACATAAGATAACATGCTTTGAAAATATATCAGCCTTGGGAGACCAAGGCTCACCTTTACCTGTCACCTACACAAATGCCAGAATTGTGAAACATACAATTACGTCAAAGATACCTGCTTAGCTTTAGCATAGAATCCATACGTGAGGCATGTTTACTACAAGATGTGCCAACATTTCCACTAGTGCTGCTCATCAAAACTTAAATTTAAATATGATCTTTCACAATTCCTCAAAGCTAGCATACTTATGTACCTAAGAGTTCTCTTGATTTAAATGAATTAATTTGATATTACTGAAAAATGAGTTTATGAAGTCACAATAATCCAAAGTTCTGGCTTTGATTTTTAAAGTGCTAATCTTACTTTACAAGTTCCAAAGAATATTACAGAATTTCTTTTAATTCAGAAAGAACTGGGTATATATGTCATGCATATCGCTTTCTACAGAAATTGTTGATATTGGAATATTGTTTATAGTTCTAGTATTTGCATTTGGAAAAAAGATGCTGAAAAATAAATTAGGACATAGGAATTAGCCTTTGTGTGATTGAACATGTGGAAAGCTTTAAGGAGGCTTAAAAGTGCTCAGTGTGTTAAGGACACTAAAAAGAAAACTCTTCTTGAATTGCTTATGGTGCCTAAGTGTTTTTATATGGAGAAAATATAGTCATAAAGATGTACTGTTAAGAAAAGAATGACAAGGTTTAACAGGAAGAACCTGAGGCCGGACAAATTTAGGAAATACAGCATATCTTAAGTAGTGAATTGCAATAGTCACTTATACCTTTTTTAGATGGATGTGGTTAATTCACATATTTTAGGATGATCTCAGATATATATTTAGAAGATGTGTTTTTACTAAAACCAAGTTTCTGAGACTCAGCACAGTGGTAAAAGAATGAAATGGATGATCGAGTGATATATTTGAAGAGAGACTGGATGACCATATAGGTTTCTGGTCTCGAACTCAAGAACTATGTGTACATGACAAAATTGCTTACAGAAGTTAAGAAACACTGAAGCCATACGCCAGTCTTCAATGTTATGTTTTTTGTTATATTTTGCTTTTTGGGACACAAGATGAGTAATTTGATTTTCCTTAATATTAACAGCCATTTGGAATGCTGAATTAATGAAATAATAGAATAGGTTCTACCATTCATTAACTTCAATAGCTGATTTTTTTTTTTGCTTTGATCTACTGCATTTTTTTCCTTTTTTTTTTCCTTACCATATAATTCAAAGGAAATGCCGTGCTACACTGCAAGACTGTTTTAATGTCAGATTTTTCCACATCATAAACAAAAGAGATACCATTTAATATCTTAAGGAGTATTTAATTCATACTGATACCACTTTGCATTTTACATTGTTATGCATCTCTGTTACCTGTGAAATGTTCACATTGCTTAGGAAATCACTGAAATGAGGTCTTGAGGAAGATTTTAAAGTTAACTGCTGAACTTTGGTCCTTTGTTTCACCAATTCTGTGGAAAGCATGGAACTGGATTGGAGCGCTGTTGAGGACAAAATTGACTGTAAAGGCACTGAAGAGGACTGTGTGTTATCCTCCCAAGAAAAGTAGATTGAAGGGTATGCAAACATGGGAGAACCAACTGTGGCTAATATGAAAATCCATGAGTTACTGTGATTTCCACAGGCCACATGTTGCGAACAAAACCTCTGCAACGGATTGATAAAAAAAATCCATGTACATGCAGCAGTTTTTCCAAATTCACTTAGATGAGGGGCTGACAGTCCCAATCCAATACTCTCCATTGTTGTGTGTTGTGGCTATTGACATCAAGCAAGCCAAATATTTGCTGGTTTTATTTTTCAAATGGAAAATTAGTGTACACATTGCAATTGATTGTAGGTCTTTAAAGTCTTTTGTTTGGTGGCTAATTCCATAGAATTACAGTAAGAACTTGAAAATTAGACCAGCTTCTCTCCCCACAGAGCCAGTCAGCTCATGATTCAAGCACTGTACTGCTTAGTTGAAACAGCACCATTCTCTACTTTATGTTCTGCTACTGTCTGCATGGTTGAGTAATAAAAAATATAATTTCTGAGACAAAAATGTGCCAGATAAAATACAGATTGTTTGCAACAGATTGCCAGACAGGAGATCAAGATAGAAAAAATAATTTCTTACTGAAAATGATCTTCAACTAAATGCTAATCAGAAGAATGTTTGGAAAACCTTGACAGCTCTCTTCTACTAAATAGCATTCCACGAAAAATCCTATGCGTTTATTGCAGATTTCTGAAAAATAAATTTGAGTCATTTTCTTACAATTAATCTATTCTTCAACAAAGAAAAAGAATTTTCCTAGAAGCAATTCTTCATGTCTCAGAGATCACTACGTGACTTCTCCAGGTTCTAACATCTATTTATAATAAAATACCTAGTTACTGCAGCATTTTTTCAGGCTCAGGCTTTGTCCTTTTTTTTTTTTTTTNCATATCAGGAATTACTTAAATAGTCTGGGACAGATTCAGTGTGACAATGGTATAACTAAAATAATGAGTAGAAATTAGTGAGTTAGGATGTTTAGAGGGCAGTATTGTTAAAACCACGACACCTATTTTACTTTCTCTCTTATTATTTAAATGTCACTATGTGCTAGCATTTTACAGCTGGAAATAATAACCATCTTCAATTACCTCATCTCTCCCGCTTGCCAAAAAATACATGCAATAGCGTGTTGAATTCATCATGTTTTGTTTGTACATTAATAAAAGGAAATTGCACAGACAGGAACTGCAAAGTGCTGTATAGAAGAAGAAATCAGCAGACAGCAAAAGGTTTCCTCCAGAAGTGTAATGTTCATTTGCAAGCTATGAACCTAAAATAAAGTATGGCTTGAAGCAAAGTGTGGCTATGTATTCAATATTTGCAAAACAAATTAATGGTACAGCTCAGTTTCCTTAAACTTTATTTTAAATGAGTAATATTTTCTTCTCAATCTAGTGCTAGAAACTTCAGCTGGACTACAAAGTAATTAACTGATTCAGTGATAACCTTTTTGAGAATTATCTGAAGAGACTGTATGAAATAACTAGTCTAAATGTGACAGGGGAGGCCAAAACTTATCACTTAGGGTTAGACTTAGTGTATTGTAGTCTTAAGGCTTTATTCTTATTTTATTCTGCTGAAACAATGGAGAAGAATGGAAGCACCTTCTAGGACAAAAGTATAAATCAGGTCTTTTTAAGAGGCTGGCTGAAACTCTAATTGGTTGATAATTTTTGTCACCTTTCTTTTTATATTTGTCCAATGTATTTCTTTTTTATCCCCTATTCTCACACTGTTGAGGCCTTGGAAAACTTCTTAGTTGAAGAAGAAGAAAAAAGACAGCTAGAAAAAAGACAATCTATCACAGGAGTGTTATGAATGAATTTCTGGGTTACCAAATTAAGCTCTTGTTGTTGCAAGAGTTACCAGTTATTGCAGTTCATAAACTTGTAAATAAAAGCCTTTATGTTTGTTATTTATTGTAAATTACCTGATTTCCCCTGTTGTATCCTTTTCTCCACTCCACTGGGTTAACTGCCACTGCTTCCTGGAAAATGGAGCCTGCCATGGAGGAGAAGCAAGCATGTTTTGTGAATATGCAAATTAAGGAGCGGAGATGCTAAAACACAAGAAACACCCTAAAAACAACAAACTAACTTGAAATAGAGCGAAACCAACTGCACCTAACACCGAGGAAATTATACAGCAACCCTCCCAGGACGTTTTTCCACCGGAAGGTCCCGTCACCATGACCTAAGTGGGAGTGGAAAAGAAGGACACCCTAGACCTCGAGCCATTACAGCGTCTTCCTATGGACCCACGTGAGGACGGAAGCCCCAGCTCTGTCGAGAGGCAAAGCTGCTTGCACACCTCCTCCTCAGCGTCGTCCAGAAGCAGTGGCGGTCGGCNCGGAAGCAGCGGTGGTCGGCCCCACGAGCTCCC
>VZTB01003833.1:0-42012 GCA_013397245.1 Thryothorus ludovicianus
ATCTTTAAGGTCCTTTTTTTCTTGTTGGAGGAAGACTGACTAGTCCCTTGTTCTACTGGTTTCTGGATTCTGCTCTAAGTTAACCACTCTTTTCTTTCCATGAACTGAGTGTTACCGTGCTTTCTGCATGGATGTGAAACAACATGGACATTAAAGGAGATTATAACTGTCCTTAGCTGTGGTAGAGAAGGATCCGTTAAGAGTCTGAAGCACTATATAATCTCATAGCTGTCTAATTAAAAGTATACTCAGCATATTTTTTTAACTGAAGCACCACATATGGACCATTCAATTTTGAAAATTGTGAGCTTTGATTATAAAAATTATAGTAATTTAAAAGAGGACTTAATTAACGTAAGGTAGATTACTGCAAAGATTTGGTTCCCATGCATTTAAATGTATGAGTTTTAAATGATTTACAGTCTAATCAAAATCAAGTTTCTCCTCACTGGAACTCTTATGATAGTTTTCCTGAAATGCCAGTGAACCAAGAAATGTAAGAAGGAGAACATATATATGAAAGAATAGCAAGCTATGAGTAAAAAAAAACACATGAATTTCAAAATGCATAGCTGATTACTGAAATCTTTTCAATTTATTGTCTATTGATTTGAGCTAATTAAAAAAAAAGTGATTTTAAAATAGTAGACAGTTGTGGTTCTGCTGTAGTGTTCTTTATATAATCTATTTAAGCTCTTAATTATTGCCCTCATGATAATTTTTATGAATTCTACTTTTTTTTTTCTGATTTGTTGTTGCATAGATTTGTATTTTTTTGAGTGGAACTGAAAAATATTAAGTATTAAGTCTATTTTAAATATTTGCATTCACATTTTCACAGACTTTATTTAGGACTACAGCACATGAAAATCCAGTAAAGACCCCACCTTCCTGAAATAACATCAATCACTCTTCTGGCTAACTTCCCCCAGTTTATATACTGGGCATGACAGTCTGTGGTGTGGAATATTCCCTTGGATATCCCTTTCTCCCTTGACCTGCAACCCAGGACACAGTTGGCTTTCTGGGTCACCTGTCCCAGCTGTGCTCCCTCCCAGTTTATTTTGCTGACCCCACTGGCAGGATATGAGGCAAAAAGTCTTTGACTTGGGATAAACGTGACTTAACAAAAACCAAAATATCAGTGTGTTATCAACACCATTCTCATTTCTAATCCAACAGAGCACTGTAATAGCTACTGAGAAGAAATTAATTAACTCTACCCAGCTGAAACCAGGACACTGTCATAGCAGAACTCCCTCTTGGATGAGACTTATGCTCAGGTTGTTCCAGTGCTGTAGACTCATAGAAGGATTTAGGTTGGAAAGGATCTTTAAAGGTCACCTAGTTCCCACCAGGAATATCTCCCAGTAAACCATGTGTTCTCAGGGCCCTGTCCAGTCTCACCCTGAATGTTTCCAGAGATGATCCATCATATAACCTGTTCCAGTGTTTTGCCACCATAAATGTAAAAGAAAATCTTCCTTAAATCTAGTCTAAATGTTTCCACTTTTCATTTAAAATTATTACCCCTTATCCTATTGCTATAGAGCCTATTAAATTATATAAAAATATCTGTCCTCATACAAAAGAACTTTAAACTGTAAATACCATAATACTCAAGAAAATTAATAAAAC
The DNA here is from genome assembly GCA_013397245.1 of Thryothorus ludovicianus. Lineage (NCBI taxonomy): Eukaryota > Metazoa > Chordata > Aves > Passeriformes > Certhiidae > Thryothorus > Thryothorus ludovicianus. Next base: position 1,639 of record VZTB01003833.1, read on the forward strand.
TGCTGTAAATACTTCAAAATTTGGACAAAATTTGTTTCTATTCCAGGAAAAATGGAAATCTCAAGGTGACTTGTCCCCAGATTATTGTGTATGTCTTTCTATGGAGCTTAAATAATTTTGTGGGTGTAAACCAGCAACATTTCCTAGAATTTTCATGAAAAATTTCCTGGCTTTGACAGTAAAAGAAAATTTTAAAAACAGTAATGAACTCCAGAAAACCATTTGTTTATTTTGTAAGTGTCTTTGAATAAAGGCTCATTTAGTCCTCATTGATTTAAGAGTGTGTGACACTAAACAAAACGGGCATTACTCATAATTTTTTTTGCATATTTTTGGTTTGAATTCCAGCATTCAAGGGCTGATTAATGTCAGGCAGTTGCCTGAGCAAGCCTACACTCTACAATAAATAACACTTTCTAATTAGTCCTGATGTGGATTGGAGACCGAATATCTGATTACCACTCATAGCAGCAGTTGAGTGAACTTCATGAATTGTGTGAACCCATGCATTGTGCAACCCTCAGTAACCTCTCAGTGTTGCATACATCATGTCCACACACGATCCATACATTGTGCTGGTATTTGCATAGCTGCTTCCCGAAGGCCCAGTAATTCTGAGAAGAGTGTGCTGAGTCAGACAGGGTGCCCCTTTTGCATTAGTCCTGGCAGGAATGATGTGTGGGCCTGCAGGCTGTGCAGGACCAGCCCCTGGAAACTTCCCTAGGCAAATCTAAGAGGGTGCCCGTGCTACAGAGGTTCCTCTTCGTGTACCCAGGGCACTTAAGATGTGAGGATTTGCATAACTTAAAATATTAATTTCATTTCATTGCTGCTGGGGATACTGTTCTATAGGCAGATGGCAATGACAGGGTGGTGCCATCTGCAGTGGAGGTGTTGCCTAGAATTCTTCTAAAAAGATGCAGCTCTGAGTCTTTTCTAAGACTTCTTCACGTCAAAGTTTTCTTTTAAAAATTGTTAAATGAAATTTTTGAAAGGAAAAATAGAATTGTCTCATGTCTGTTCTCTTTTGCTGCCTTGATTTATGCATTCAGGGATGTCTTTGGGGATACTCTATTCTCAGTTTCAGAAAATGGTTCTAATTTTGGAAGATGGAAAGATCTGCAGTGCATATGTGGAACTCCACTGGTCAAGCTTTTGGTGTAAGATACTGGGAGTTCCATCTCACACTGAGCCCTAATGGCTGCAGAATTGAGTCTCTGAGACTGAGCTGTGTGGGCTTCAATTCAGGAAGTCAAAACCCCAAGCTCTGGTGTTATTATGAGTTTCCATGTTCACATGGGTGGTACCTGTTGGGTACTGGCTCATTCCACTGTCTTCAGGCTGCTGTTATATATTTCTAGAATGGTTGGTGGTCATCTGTTTCCTTTGTATAGTCTCAGGGTGAGGGCTACTTTTTTTCACTGTACTACTTTTATAAGAATGACATGCAAACAAGATTAAAATTAAAACCTACATCGTCAGTTATATGTGTGCATATATATGTATTTATAGATATATAGTTATCTGATGGGCACAACATGTGTTATAATCCAGCAAAAAGATAAACAGATTTCTAGAGCCACTCTTAAGTTATTAACACAGAAAATGCAACTAAAATGTCAGCTAAAATGTCATTATTTCTTCCTTATTCACTCTGTTATGGTCAATTTTAATGATTGCTTTAAAAAGAAATTCATCTTATATTGCTATTTCTATTAATTATTAAAAGGGATCCAGATTCACAAATGCGAGTTGTTACATAAATTCCCTTGAGATTCTGTATCATTTGTTGCCAGATATTACAAAAGAAGCACCTGCCAATCATTTTCAGTAGGCTGCCATAATTAGATGTGGTGATTTAAGGTGCATGTGAATGCTACCGGCTGGTAGCTTAAACACAGAAACTTACTATGTTAAACAGAACAAATATGTTGAACCTTTTTACAGATAATAATATGCAGAACTTATAGAAATACCAAGTCAGAATCTAGTCAAGATTTCTTCTAATACTCTGCCCAGATATCATTTCATTTATTTGCCACATAAACAATTATTTGTGATTTGATGAGCTGTGGAGAAAGAGAAATGGAAAATTTACATTCTTTTCAATGTAAGAAAAGTATGTAATATTTATGTTACTTGCTTACATTATTTACATTAGGAGCACTCCAAGAGAAAAATGGAAAAAAATTATATGGAGAAGAAACAAAGTTCCTTTTTCCTTTTATTTTCCTTCTTACCAAAATCCCGAGCATACTAGATTGCAGTCTTGATCTCAATGTGGGGGAATAAAACCTGAGGTTTTAAAGAGTGCAAAAATAATGGGCATATGTCATCAGATAATGTAAAAGCTAACTGGAGCATGCTTTTGGCCATTCATAAAATCTGGAATGGACCTCATGACTTCTGTGAGGTGTGAAGTAGAATGGTTGTGGAATGAGCAGACTGGCCTGTGTGGCAGTAAGAGAATGGCAGTGACAGAAATGAGGTTTACAGCAGCCTTGTGCCATGGTGGTGCCACACTCTCAGCTCATCCTGGGTGCCCTGTTCTCAGGCCAGCAGGCTGCCATGCATGTAAATTTGAATTACAGGTTTTCTACTTCTGTTCTCTTCCTGCTGTTTTACTATGTCTTGAAATGTTCTGCTGTTCCCATGCAAATACTGTCTTCTTGCTGCTTTTTCTCTCTAGGATTTCATTCTGAATATCCTGAATTTTTACATATAGAAGATTTCTCTATAGCAGACTACTGATTTTTTAGAGTAGTTCAAAAAAATCGTTGGGTTCATTTGTTTTTTTTTTGTTGATTTTTGATGGAAAGCAATTTCTCACATTTAGATAACGATATATCTTGATACATTTAAAAAAAAAAAAAAAAAAAGCCAAGAAAGGAATGGGCTGCATTAGAAAACTATTATTTTAGTAATAATAATGGAGTTTTATAGGCAGATTTTCAGTCTCTAAAGTTATACTTGACTTCTCCAGGTGGGAAAAAAAGTGGAATAATCTATTTTAAACTCCTGCCTGAGTTCAAGCAGAGGGAGTATACTGGCTCTTTTAAGCATGTCATTTAAATTAATATCCCATTTACTGCAAACAAGCTTGTTGGGAATAAGGACAGTGGTTGTAGGGGAAGAACCAGAACAGCTCTTGGTTATATTGCATGCAGTGAGTCCTCCTGCTCAGCTGGGCTTCAACACAGAGCAGCAGTTAATAGAGGAACCTTCACTCTGAATAAATAAATACTGGCCTTTCTTTATCACCAAGTGAAAATGATCACCAGCCAGGTCAGATGTGGTGGCATAGATTTTACCACTGCTACAGATTTAAATAGAAATATTTAAAATAATTATTTACTTAATTTAACTATTCCATGTGACAAGGTGACAGGGACTAACTATGTGTGTGTGCCAGAAAATGCAGTAAGTGTTATTAAATGTTTGTGACTCCTTAGGAGGGAGGGTGAGTCACTCACAGTCAGTACTAAAGGTTCAGCTGAGACAATGAAAGTGCATTTGGAAGAAAAAAAAAATTGCAAGCAGTTCTATCTCAGATATATTAAGAGTTTAGTTCTTATTTGGCTACCAAACTGTTTGTTCTTCAGGATGAGAGCTCATGGAAAAAGACCAAATACCTAATTTCATTACTTATTTATTTTCTGTATGATACCCCACTTCTCTTTCCTCCTTCTTTTGTGGTTTTTGTTAAAATAATAATGAGATGTTTCTTCATCAAGACAAGTTAATGAAAGACCAAAAAAAAAAACAAAAACAAAAAACAAACCAACCAGAAAACTAAAACTGCTACAATAGCATGACAGGAAATGTCAGAACTCTTGCCTTTTGCACTTTCTCAATGGGTGACATCAAATCAAACAAACTGCTACAATGATTTAATTTTCCCAGCTGTCCAAGTAAAGGTACTTCCTCTGTTTTGATGGGCAGTGCCACCACTTTCCAAGTACACAAATGGAGCTACCAAGTATTTGAGCCGTTGTGTAGAGTCAAACTGAGTTTCATTCTAAAGCTTTTGTGTGAATGACACATCACATTTGCCTGTTTCACGTCCTAGTCAGAAAACTGATCAAGATTGTCTCTCACTCATGTAGTGTTTGAAATTCAAGTAATAGCAATGCTTTATAAATAAGGAACTTACTCTTTTTCTGTTCTAATTCATGAAAATTGCTGTTGCTTTGTCTTGTTTGAATACAGTCACACCTATTTAGAAGCTTGATTATTTGCCTATTACAAGAATAGACAGTAGAAGAGGTTTTTGTGTTTCAGTTATTCTCAAAGATGAGATTTGTACCTGAAGGGATTCCAAAATAAAATTTTGAAGTTCCACTTATCCTTTATGCACTTTCTATATTCTGTGTAGACAGGATCTAAGCTCTAAACTGATGAAAAAAGTATTGCTAAAGCCTGTCTGTCAATAAGAGAGAATCCTAACTCAGAAAAGGCATCTTCATATGTGAGGGAACACAGTATGTGCTGTGTATTCTGGGTCTCTTTGTGTAAAAATTAATCTGTTCTCTAAAAAGGCAAAAATTTCAGGATCTTTCTCTGCTCTCTGAGATTTTGCGCTTTTTATCGAGATTGAAGATACTCTCTTTTATTGTTTTCTAATAACAGAAAATAATGTGTAGGAAAAAAGAATTGAATAATAAATATTCATGGAACAGTCTGTTGTGAAACTGTTCTTCTCTCAAATGAGAATTTTAGCCAAAATTGTTGCATTTGGCATCTGTTAGATATAGCTTGTGTTTCTCCACTTGTAAGTGGGCTGGCTTTTCCTTTCGAAAACCCTGCATTTTAATCTTTTCAGCTCCTAGTGTTTAAAAATGCTTTTAAAACTCTATCCACTAGAGCCTCCCCAAAATACCTAAACACTGTAAATTAAAACAATACAAGTATTCTCAAACATGTAAATATAATTAACGTTCCATTTTCTACAGAAAGTTACATCTGAGATAAGACTATAAATAAAATTAGTTTTTTGTTTATGGTAGTTTTCTTCTTTATATCTCTCTTTCCAGAGTGGGGAAAAGAATTACATTTATGCCTGAAAAGAAAAACAGCTTCATTGCAGTCAATTATTAGATTTCATGAAGCTGGCTGTCCTGTCAAAAGAAGAGCTCCTGTCCTTGACTGAATTGATAATTCACTCTTCAAACCTTGCAGGAACTTGCTGAGTGTATGCTCATTCCCACTTCCAGCAGGTTTCCTTTGATGCCATTGCCAGTCATCCAGTTCTTAATGGCATTGAACATCATATGCTGCAAAATAAGAAATGCTTCAACGACATTTTCTGGCTAGGTTAATCTGGTGAAAAAGACAGCTGCCAGATTTGTTTTGTGTATCCCTGTAAGCTCCGTATTGTTTAAAAGAAATGCAGTAGAGGCCAACCTTGAACACTCACTGCTTGCCAAACAGAATTTTCATTTCCTTTAAAATATTTAAAATTATACATTTTTTACTTTTTATTTAGAGGTGAATCTCTAAGGAGCTAAGGAAATGGAGGTAGATTAACATAATTAGTATATTATTAGTAATAAGTGTGTGTTTGTGTGCATCTCTGTTCTGGCTATGTAAGGCACTTAAAATGACATTTTCTGTTTTATTTTAGAATGTGAATAACACAGTATTCCTCAGAAACTTGGATGTGTGCAAATGCCCTTGCTTATAATGATACTAGAAAAATAGAATGACTGTGCTGAGGGGAAAATAACAAGAGCTGAAGTCCCAGGAGGGTCTGGTGTCATTCTCTAACTTCAGGGTCTGTATAGGAAACCAATTTCTGCTCTGGGAGTGTGTGTGCTGTCCATGAACAGCAGCTGCCTTCAGGCAGTCAGTGGGATCTGCCCCCAGCTCCCTCTTGGAGGGCAGGGTTGGGTGTTCTGGGCCTGCTCTGGCACAGGAACATTTGGTTCTCTGGCTGGGAGAGTAACGTGGCTTCTCTAGAGGAGGTTGTGCAGCTCCCTCTCAGCTGGTCAGTAGCAGTCATTTCTAAAATACTGGTGTCCATCAGTTACTCCTCTGTGTAATTCCCTGAAAAAGTAAGTTAGAGAACAAAAAAAAGAGGTGTCTACCATAAAGCTTGGGAAGCAGATTGGATCCCTGACGGTAAGGAAGCAAAATGCAGTGTTTGACTCCAAACTGACCAACACAGAGCTTCAGCTGCAGAGGGATGCATCCATGTTCTAACAGGGAAAAGAATGCTAAAGGGAGAAAGGAACTTGGCTGGCAGGTTATTGCTTGATGCTTCCCATGAGTCCATGGACCTACGGCCTAATTAAACAGTGCCTGGTGCATCTTTCTTCCCTCTGGAGTGGGACAATATCCTTTTCAGCTGTAATAGTAATCCAGCATCAATGAAAGAAAATGTCAGTCACTTTGATGAACTTCCCAGCAGAATTGAACAAGCCAGAAGCAAGGATGTTGGGGAGAGAAATTGAACTTCTAATATATTTAGCAGAGCAAGAACTAGTATTTATAGTCCTTCTTTTATTAAAACTGACTTAAAAGATCTGTTGAGAGTAGTTCAATATAATTTCTTTATTGTTTCACAGAGTGAGACATCAAATATTTTGACTGCAAGAAAAGGCTGATTCTTTAAAGTCTTACAAAGGGTAACATCTGTGAGGCAACTAAGTTTTTATTTCTTTCACACTGACATCTATCCAGCAAAATTTAGAGATTTACAAACTGAACTTCAGACAATTACTTGAAAAAGTTATATAAAGACTCATGGTTTATGTCCTACTGCCTTTCTGGATTGTACTTTGTCTTTCAAGTTTTTTAGTTATCAAGCAGCACTCTGAGGTCCTGGCCAAGCTGCAGGGCACCTCTGCCTCTCTGTTCCACAGCCCTGCATGCTGGGGACACAGAAGGAGTGAATTGCAGCCCCCTTCCAGGCTCTGCAGTCCAGGTTTCCTGTCCCTTGTGGAGTCAAAGGTCTTGTCCCAAGATCAAATCTCAGTTGTTTACCTGTCCTAAAAGTCTAAAAGACTTCTGTGTCTGTTAGTTTTATTATAAGCTGATATTTTCTATATGCACCTAATACAAACTTAAACTTTGTCTAGTGCCATTATGAACCTTGAATTCCCCATCCCTAGAGTGCCTTTTCTATTTTAACTTATTTTCTGTCTCTTTCTATCTGCTCATGGTCTCAGTTGCTAGATTTCCCATATGAGCTGATAATAATAAGACAATAATGCTGTAAAATGCATAAGAAATAATATCCAGCTTGTCTTACTGTTATAATCTTCTTACAGTCTAGTCTGCCTCAAATGAGAAGTGTAATCTACATTCATATTTGTCTACAAGAGAAAATGAAAAGTCAGAGATGTCTTCTTCAGCCAAGCTTTTACCCTTTGTAATTTTTCTTAAAAAAACTGTGAAAATGTATCTATTACATGACATTTTTAGGAGACAGTAAAAATATATGCTATTAAAGATCTTTAAATAATAGTTGTGTTTCAATCTTCTGTTATCATATTTTGCTGGAGTTGTTATTATGGACTCATTGCTTGAAATTTTGAGTATTTATGAATCTTAGGGAACAGAAGTACATTTCTACCCTTCATGTTTGTGGAAGAAAATTTATGACTTGTTGTGGCTTAAGCGTAGCTGGTAACCAGGCACCATGCAGCTGCCTTCTCACTCCACATTCCCTCCTCCTCCCAGTGGAATGGGGGTGAGTAAAAAAAGGAAAACTTTGTAGGTTGAGATAAAAATTTAATCATTGATAGTAGTAGTAGTAGTAGTACCAGTAATAATAATAATAACAATTTTAGATTTGAAAAAAACCACAAAAACAAGCATACAAACAAGCCCCAAGAAAAGCAAATGATGCACAGTACAGCTGCTCACTACCCACTAACAGATGCCAAACCCCATTCCCCTGGGCTGTGGGTGGCTGAGGTGAGGGAAGTGAGCGAGCAGCTGTGTGGGGCTTAGTTGCAAACTGGGCTTAGAACAGAACAGATCTTTCTGGTGCCCAGTGTGGGGCCGATGTGCCAAGCCCTCAAATGCACACAGTCCAGTAATCCTGGTTATCCCTCTCCTCCAGCTGACTGGAGACAGAGCCCTCTAATCTTGATCACAAGATTCCCCACTTCTTTCTCACAGAAGTGGACTAGGACTTCTTTCCACAGAGTCAGTGGAAATATATAATGATATAATCAGCCCTTCCATTCTGCCTGGCAAACTGTCCCCTGGAAGCTGGAGCAACAAATTTCCTTAAAGAACCCCCAATTTGTGATTGGTTTTGCCTGCCATTCCCACAGCTCTGTCTCTAGGGTCAAGGTATGCTTTCCATCCCACTTCCTCACATCCTCTCCATGGTCCCACTTAAACCTCTACATTTGTTCTTAATCACCATCTCTTTCTTTCTTTTCTCCTCTTCTCTCAACTCTCCCTTTCCTATATCCTTTCCCTTTGCTCCACTTTCCTTTAATGAAGAATTTGCCTGTGATAATTTATTCTAAAATATAACAGCTAACAGTTTTATGCTAATCAATTTTTTTTGAGCTTTAGCTCATTGGAGAGCCCATGCTCATGAACAGATGTCTTTGTGCCTTCTCTGGGCAAGTTATTTTTTAATTATTTCGTGATGTTCTCTGTATTTCTTTAATGATTACTGACTCGCATGTAGCTCTGAATAGAGAGCATTTCACAGAATACCATCTTTTCATGTAATACTTCCCACAATATTAGCTTCCTCCATAATGTATCTGATGAATGAGCTGATTAAATAATTTGTTTGATAAAATTTGTTTGTAAAATTCACATAGAGACAATGTGAATAGAGTCTTTGGAAAGAACACAGGAATGGCAATAAACGTAGACAACAGTGAGATAAGTAGGAAGAAGCTTGGTCTTTGGAAAGAACACAGGAATGGCAATAAACGTAGACAACAGTGAGATAAGTAGGAAGAAGCTTGGTCTTTTGAGATGCCTAAATGCATTCAAACAAAAAAATTTGCAACTGCGGTTGTCTATTAATACTTGCTTTTAATCCATTTCCTGATTCTCCTTTTTTTTTTTTTTCACCACCTTTTGTGTTTTTTAGGTAATGTTCTTTGGCATAAAATTGTTTCTGTTGCTGTCTGAGTTTGGAACACTGTTTGGATTTTAGTTTTCTTAATACTGAAAGCATTCTAGAACATGTTCATGCAGTTGAGTTACTTCAAGGAATACTCTAAGTATGCTTCATTCTTCTACAGCACCTGCAGATGAAAAGCTTTACTGCAAATTCCACATCTTGCTCCCATGTTCTTGCACAGTACCACATAGTTCTAAGACTACAGCTTATGTAGTTGACCATGGTGTAGTGTAGGGTAGTTTTAGAGTTTTTTTTCCATACCGATGTAATTTGTGAATTCATTTCCTCAGTCATTATTTAAGTTAATTTAATGGAGGATTAATTTAATCCACAATAAAACAGGAATTTTATTTTCCCATATGTATCATGTTTTTTGGTGATTTTCTTTTAAAATAGATGCCTTGGATTTCCTTCAGATCCCCTTGTGTTGTGTAAAGATTTGCAGTTACACCTAACAGCTCTATCAGTTAACCAAGAAAGATTGTGTTTTAACCTTTATTTCACTCAAAGACACTGAACAAAAATTATACATAAATCTGTCATATACTTAAATCCCTGGTCTTTCTAGTCATTCAGATTTTGACAAAGTCTTATCTTAGATTTTAATTTTGTTGTACTTCTAAAGAGGAATTTCTGGTTCTGGTGAAAAGTCACCTGGTGCTACACATCCAGTATCTTTAGTCCTTCCTGTGTCCTGTACTCAATCTTGTTTCCCCTGTTTCTCCCATCACTGTGGTTCTGAAGAAAGACAATTGAGTGAGAACCAACAATTCAGACTGAAGCTATTCTGGGATTTATTTTTTTCATTTAGGTTTTGGATAAGTTTGTAATATAGAGTGAGTAATAAATCAAAATGCATAACAAATGGTAGAGTTTTCTGAACATTTTCATTCCTCTTAGGTAAAGGGCAGTGGTCTTAGGTCACAACCTAAAAAAGCTTTTTAAAAATCTTATTTTCAGCAAGAATGTATAACAAATGACTATGTGAGCCATTGACTAGCCATGCTTGGTTTTTCACTGTTTTCAAAAGTTCAGGTTAACAGACACTTTCCAATGACACGATAAATTTACCTGATGAAACTTTGAGCCTTTTGTATCTCAGGACTTACTGCAATGCCAATCCACTGAAGACATTCAGTCTGTTTGAGGAAGAAGACATAATTACCCCATTGCCAGAAAAGCAGCAGCCTTCCTCAGGTTCAGATTTATATGTGTGGCAGTAGTGTAGGGTGCCTTAGTGTATTTTTAGCTGTGATTAATGGCAGGTACGCTTCCAAGATCCTAAAAAAATCAATGGAACTTTTGGTTTAAGGTTTACTTGTAATACATTTTTAATTAATATGTCCTGCTGAAGATGCTACTGTGCTATGTCTTTATTTTCTTTCTAAAAGCTTTACCAAAAAAAAACCCAAAAAAAAAAACCAAAAAAAAAAACCCAAGCCAACATATTATTTGTTAAGCAGAATTTTTGACTCCCTAGATTGACTTCAACATAAATGTTATGAATACCTTAAATACTGCAAAAGGAAGGAGAGACAGAGACACAGGCTGTTATGAAAGCTAGTTTTATATTTCCTGTTTAATACAAACCAATACAATTATATTCTATTGTCAAAATGTCATTGTGCTCATATTTCCAGAGAGATCCAGCAGAATTATGGGTGCAACTCTCTCACAGTGTTACAGAAGGGCCTATTGATCACTCCAACTTTCTAAAGAATGTGGAAAAGCTCCCTTAAAATGAATAGATCTTCTGTTTTCACTCTGCAAAAATGACTTTTGTTCTGCAAGATTAGGGAACAAAATAAGGTCTCTGATTTAGTTGCATGTTTTAGTTTTAAATTTGTCTTACAATTTGAGGAATTCTGCACATGACGACTCACATAATGGCACATGATTTTTCATCCCATAATGTAAAACTTTTTTATAAAACAATTTCTCATACTAAATGTAAGGCAGGAAATAGAATTGCTGGTATTATTACTTAAACAAGGAATTCAAGGTGTTGGATAGTGCAAGTGAATCATATGCGTATCTGTTCAGCACTGGTTTTCAGACATTTAATAAAGTGGCAGCAGGTATGTTAAATAGAAATTAACTTAGTTGAAATGGATTGTGCACGGAATGAAGACTGCCTAGAAAACAAGGATTTTCACTGCTGTAGAAAATTTGTGATGTTGTGGATTTGTTTGTTCCATGAAACAGAAACAAGGCCTTACCAGAAGAAGAAGGGATTGAAAGGAGGTTTTGCTTCAGAAGAGCAGTTCAGAGAGAAAGGTCATGGCAGAATAGCTAACAGCACTGGAGTCAGTGCTGGGCCCAGAAACATGTATTGATGAGAAAAAAAATAATAAAGCACTGGATACTGTCCTTAATTCTGTCCTCTCTTTAAGTAACCTTCCAAAGGAATTGGTACTTCCTAACAAAATATGTTTTTCATAAAATTCCCAGCTAGCTCTAATGAGGGTTGCAGTGAGTACTAGAACAACATGGCTGACAGCAAAGCAAACGTTTTCTCTAAATACAAATTCCCGATTTTGTGTTGCTCTCTGGTAAAAATGAAAGATGTGCATTGTAGGTCAGCATGGCGTCAATTCTAGAAAATTGAAATAAAGATAGACTTCCTCTCAAATCAATCAAAGCATCCATCGAACTTCACAAATTAGAAAAAATGTGGACATGTGAAACTATTTTGTATGGCACAAAATAATAACTGCTTTTTATTGTAATTCTCAATAACTTTCATACATACAAAAATATCTAAAAATTCATAGGTGTATGTAAAACTTGCTCAGTTACCAGACTATAAAAAATTATGTCTATATTTTTAATATTTCAAGCTTTAATCAAAGCATCAGATCAGAAACTTGGTTTGAATTTTAAAAAGTGATTTTTTTTTTAACACTGTAATGTGGGGGAAAAGTCACGAGTATTTCCTTTCATCTTTCACTGATGCTAAGTACAAAATGTGAGTTGTCTGTCAGCCACTTAGAGAAGCGAGGCCACAATCCAGTACAATTCCATGGCCTATTAACATAGATCTATTTCTGAGATCCTGACTAGAATAAATCTGGTCATCTCTCTCTTTGTATTTCCAATTTTTTTCTGAAACATGAAAATACTAAGCACTTAAATTTTATATCACTTCCTGTGTGTTTGGAGTTTTTTTCATTTGTTTATTTCCCCTTTATTTTTTTTTTTTTTATTATTTTTCCCATTTTTTTTCCTGATTTGCAGCTTAATTGCCTTGTCTCCTTTGTGTTATAGCTATATTAGTATTTATTTCTGGCTGATTTGTTTGAAATAATGACATGTACTTGAAATAAAGTAAGCATCATTAAACAATAGAACCCTGTTCAAGACAGATATATGAGAAAGAATCCTGTGAGCTTAAATGTATTTTCCTCTTACTTTGTGTCCTACATCCCACATATATTCTGACATTGGCTTTTTACAGCTTTCTGGTCATTTTTTAATAATTATTTTTGGCATTTGAAGTAACTAAGGCAATTGTTTCTTTTCAGTTTGGAAGACGTCACATTGAAGACCTTTTTAATGATTTTCGAGATGGACGAAGACTTCTGGAGCTCCTGGAATGCCTTACAGGCCAAAAACTTGTATGTGCTTTGTAACACATTTACTGTATATTGAAGCTTTAATGTTCTGTTAACTGTGCTAGGTGATATTTACTAATTTCTGCCATTGATGAGGACCTGTGGAAACTATTTTTAGGGGTCTGAATAGGTTTCAGTTCATTTGAAATTGAGGGAACAGTGTAATTAAGAGATGTATTAGATTAGCACTTTGCAAGGCATATACTTGAAAATATTCTACTTTATTGTATGTACTTACTAAGAGTGGCACAGAGAAACAAGACTAAGGCAGAGTTATTTAGATATCTAGATTTTAGCTGGAATAGAATTTAAGGTGAGGAATTAGAATGCTTTTCTAATCTCATACATATGGTCCATCCTGTCTGATTGTTCTTGTCTGAAAAGAGAGAACTGCTTGCTCTTACTAACCTGGAAATGCTAAAATGACACAGTCACATGCATTTTTTAATGTCTTCTCTTGTGTTTCTGGCTGGACTTTGTAAGTACAACATTTTCTCTTAAGAAGGCTGGGAAATTGAGAATAAAAATCCAGAGATAGTATACTTGTACATAAATATTGAACAAACTGATGCTTATCTGTTTAGTTGCTATAGCAATGTTCTTAAATTGTGCCATGCAGAAGACAACTAATCATGATCAAAAGAACCTGAAATTATCTAATTCTATATACATTTCAGTGATTCTTTCTCTGCAAATTACCTTCTGACTGTGGATCCAGTTTGTTTCACAATTGACTTTATTTCATATTGGGAAGCTGCATAAGCCCAGTGTCTGTTAATATTCTATTCTCAAGAAGTTATGAAATAGAAAACTGCAGGTGCAATGTAAGATTTGAGTTACATATAGTTTACATTCAGATTTCAGACAGTCACGTTTGGTTTTCTTTCTTTGTAGGCAAAAGAAAAGGGCTCCACAAGAGTTCATGCTCTGAACAATGTCAACAAAGCAATCCACGTTTTGCAGAGAAATAATGTAAGTATTCATCCAGACAGGCTCAGAACAGCCTGCAGACAGCCCACAAAATGCTTTTTGGGTGTTGAATCAAACACCTTGGTCCATAGAATAAAAGTACTGGAGTCAAAGCAGCTTTATCAATGTGAATTGAATACTTGATCATTCAGCATCAGGGTTGAATGTGTTTTAAGGTGTTAAAAATCCTTTTCCAGTGAATTTTGGCTAATGCATCTATAATGGGTGCTGTGTGAAGACATTTTGAAAATAATTTTTTAAAAGTTAAATACAAGAAGTCATCCATCGCTGGTTACAGGATGCTGCCTATCAAAATATTTACTCACAACCTCCGACAATTATGAAGTCTGAAAACCCAAGGCTTTTCCTATAATAATTATTTTTGTTAAGTTTCAAAGGCATCTGTCTCTCATGATTCAAACCACTAATCATATCACCATCACTTTCAATTCTACTTTGTAAAGATTGATTTTTCAAGCCAATATCTTGTGAATCATTCTTGAGTAAATATTCTCGTATTTTCTTCCTTATGCAGGCATTCTAACAGACCCATAATTTTAGCAGACATTTCCTCTGGCCAACTAATTTTATCATAACTCTCCTCAAGAATAAATTAAAATAACAAACCTATAACACTTGCTTAAACTTCACAGTAAGAGGTGACAAAACAAAGATAATGTATTCAGTGCTGTATATTATATTGGATTTTTTGATAGCTGCAGGACGTCACTAATGCTTGAATGCAAGTGCTGAACAAAGTTATTGATTTTATAAATCTAAAGTAATCCACCTAAAGATTTGCACTGAAATGAAAGTGACCTTATAAGGTTGGCATAAACACCTCCAGCTTGATTTTTCTTTTTATTTAATGGAATTTGATGTAAATAAATGGAAGAAAAAGCTTCTAATTGTTCAAAATTTGAAACATTTGACATTATTGGGAAAAAAAGTCATCAATATATTATTTCACGCTATACAAGAAGGCTTTGATTGCATAACTGGCTACCAATAATCACAGAAAATGCTTTTTGAAGTATTCAATGCCTATCAGCTGAATCCACTAGCATGCTTCTCACTCATTTTCCAGAACACAATAATAGCCCCTTTCAAATCTGGGAAGAAAACCACTTTTAGAAGATAGAAGAAAAACATTATTTTAGAAAGTGAAGTGATCATCCAGTTGCCATCATATTCATGTAATGAAAACCTTGTAAACGATATAAAAATTGGTACAGTATATATACCAATAATACTTATATATTTGTACAGTATATAAGGTGTACTGTATCTTGTCAATATGAAATCGAAAGACCTGCCTCTGAAATAGTTTCCTTAAGCTTCAATAATTTGATGAATTATTTCTCTGCAACTTCAGGAATGCAAAATCAATGGTTCTAAAGTGAATTAAAGCCTGTGAGCAGAGTCTAGATTTTTCTGTTGCTGTGCTCCCTCTTTGCTCTGTAGTCATCTGGGTGGTAAAACTGAAAACTGCTGCTGCTTCCAGTCAATCTCACAGGTTTTGTTCTGTTCCCATAGAAAAGTGAGTGTTGAGGGGGGAGCAGGGGGTATGTGAGGGGTGGGGGGTACCCCGTTATAGGCTTAGACCTCCCCGTGGCAAACTGGGCAATGTTCCTCTGCTTCAGGAACACAGATATGGGCTCTATGTGTTCAAGCTTCCTCTTCCAGAAAGGGATTGGGTCTGTAGGATATGCAGGCACTGCCCAAATAAACATTGTAGGGTGTCACTTGCTGCGAGGGACTCCATTTTAAATTTAGCACGTAAAGTCTAAGTTCCATTTGGGAAATGTTCCAAGACATTGATGGTTAGAATAAATAGCCAGTGTCACATGCTTTTAGTATAAAATGTAGAGTTCTTAAAGAAAAGAGCTCTTTGAGAGTTTTTTTGATAAAATACCTAATTTGTGGTTTGTAAAAAAGAACAAAAATGAAAACAAAGCAGTTTGTTTTGTGGTGCAAAATTCTAGTCAATTTGCAGATATAACTTCCCATAACTTCAGAAGTACACTAGAGAATGTAATTTGTGAAGGAATTGGGGTACTTTGCCATAAAAAAATATCAGTTCTGACCATGAAAAATTTCATCTATGACACAGCAAGGATGCCAAATTTTAGAGTCATAATTCTATCCAAATATGCAGGACTTCTTACTGTCTTCCACTTGCAACCCTGAATTTGGTTTCCGTATTCAGATAGTACAAAAAAATGGGAGAGGTTGAAAGGTCATTTCCCATGTGGAGGAAGGAAAATTCCATGGTGGTAAATAATGCTGCATTATGAAATTGCAAATGTATGATATAATTATGGAAAACAACATTACTGGATGAACTATTGTGGAAAAACTTGCTTAAATCACAGTCACTACTTTATCTATGTGTCAGAACATATCCTGTCTATTTCTTTGTACACTACAGAATTTAATTAAGGAAAATTAAGTTCTATTTTAATCTTAATATGCAATGTCTTGGGTTTGTAGGTTCTGACACTGTCTAGATGTGTGTGTGTTAATATTCAGAAAATTATATTATGTAAGGTAGTATAAAGTAGAGTACAATAGTTTGTCTCTCCATGTGATTTGTAATTGTAGAAGCTTAATATAAAAGATATTGAGTTATTATAACTATTACTTTTCATTTTATGTTTCACAACATGCTATAACTGGAACTCCAGATCACTGTTGTTTTTCTCCAGAACATTAATTTTGCCATTTATAAAATGTGAGTTGCATGTTTATGGAGCAGAAACCAAATGGGAGATTTACCTTCATCTCCTTCCAACCTCCTATGCTTGTTATTAATCCCTGACAATTATTTTTTGTTTCTGTAATAGGTTGATTTGGTAAACATAGGGAGCTCAGATATTGTGGATGGAAATCATAAGCTGACTCTTGGTTTGATCTGGAATATAATCCTCCACTGGCAGGTGAGTGGCACTGCTCATTACTTCCTAAGAAATACCTTTATTCCACTGATCTTTTCCCCATTATTATCCAGCAACAACCTACAAGTAAACATAGACATTGCAATGTGCTAAATCAGCAATTATTATGGCAGTCTGCCTACTTATTACCAAGGATACTGACAAGATTAAGAAGACAAAACAGTTTTTACAGGATTAGCAGAACATGTTTTGACTGTAGTGTCATGGTCAGATATTGCAGGATGATATATATAAGTTATCCTAACAAAAATGGATGGACAAAGCCAATGTGGATTTCTTTTTAGTATTAGAAAGAGTGACTTCTCTCTTTTAATGAAAAAATCACATCAGTTGCTTTTTGCTGCTCACCCATCCTGCCAAGAATTATTTTTAAAACATTAAAAAGCTGCTAGACTTTTGAATCAGTTGTGGCTCATTTTGCCTCCTTTCTCCTTAGACAGAAAAGGGGGTTTGTGATATGGATCTTATAAAAACCAGCATGGTAGATGAGGGCACTTAACATAAAAAATTCTGAGATGGAAGTAAAATCAAAATTCAAAAATATCTAACATCCAGATGCTTTGAATCCATGTGTTTGTATGAATCTGGGCTAAGAGTCTGTCCATTACTGTTGACTATGTTCCCCAAGTATTAATTCACAAGTTTTTCATAGAATAACAAGAAAAGCTGGTGGGAAACAAAGCTTAAATGACTTTAAAACTGAAACATTCTTAACAAAACCAGATGTGTGTCGTTCATCCAAGTAGAAAACATTTCTATTCTAACTTTACAGGACGACAGCAATGGAGAAAAGCTGCAGATAGTTAACTGACTTCTTCCTTTGTCTCCTGTTTCAATATTCCTAGTTTAATTGCATAAAATTGTTCTAAATTACTTCTTAAGAGCAGATGGAATATGATACCTCACTATGCAAGTTTTACCAATAATCCTTGAATCAGTCTGTTTTAATTTGTATAAATTATGGACTCAGATGAATAATCATGTTCAAATTAATATTTTGTTTTCTTCATATTTTATCCTGAAGCACAGTGTTTGAAGGTGTGCTTAGTATTAGCTGTGTACTTACTAATTTCAGTCAACCCCACCAATCCTCTGAACATGTACCTGCACAGAGACACAGAAGATACAGGTTCCAGTGTAGCCTGATGAGCTTTTTGACAACAGCTGTATCAAAATCAAAACCCTTTTATTTTCAGTGCAAAATATTCATTTCAAGCTTCATTTTGAGCCTGGTGATAATTGTGATGGCAGCTGTGATGGTACCCATGGCTTCAGTTTGATCTACCCATGGATGAAAGGTCCAAGGATCATATTTACAAAGAACTGATTAAAAGTGTGACTCTGTCAGCACAGTCATAATTCAGTGCACATTTGGTCTATACTTGGAGTTCTGTGGTGCCTTAAATGTTTAGAAATAAAACAAAACACTTTTGAGGAGATATTAGTACAGGAGGTAATTCAAAAGCTGGCCTTTAATGGGAAGCTCCCTAGGCATGTATGGAAAAATGCCCACTCCACATAGGGTGAATTCAGTTTTATAAATTTAGCAAATTAGCATACTTGACAAGCATTCCCAATTAGAAGCACAGGTAATGAGGTAATTCCCCCGCTTGGTTCCACCCTTTTCCAGACCCCTTTCCCCCTTTAGATATTAACTGCACTTTGTTTGTGAGAAAGTGTCTCAAGGTGCTGCTTTAACCTTGGTCCCCAGAGGATTTAACCTTGGTCCCCAGATGAGGACTGGGGCCTTTAGGAATGTATTCTGTCTTTCTCTCTAACAGAGTAGGTGAAAAGTGACCTATGAATATATGCAGTTATACAATAATAGGCTCATAGGTACAAATATATGAGAATATATAAAACAAAAAGGCAAAAATCAGTTTGGCATCACTGTGTTTCATTTTGTTCTAGTCATGAAGTACTGAAAGTGACCTGCACCTTCCGGACTTCTCTTTTTATTCAAATTTATGTAAATAAGATTCTAATTTGGCTAGAATTCAATTTTAGGGGTTTGGTTTTTTTTCTAAAGTACAGCTAAAACCTGATCAGCAATAAGAAACCGTTATTAAATAATTACTCTGTTTCTCTTGCTTAATGATGAGTTATTTTAAAAAAAATAATAAAATGGCAGATTTATATTTTGGCTTTTCTCCTTAAAAAACCCAAAACACTCAGAAGCCACTCATTTGTTGTCTATTTCCCACAAAGTATTGTAAGAATTCAAAGAAAATTTGCTTATTTACAGCTCTGTGGAGAAAGACTATTCTTTTCCAGATTTTCTTTCAAATTTTGAAGCTAATTGCATTATCTAGAATATTTGAGATTGTTCTGCCCTTTTTACAGGCAGGTATGATCTTACATACTGACAGAACTTATGGTGAAATGCAGCTGTAAAATTCTTAAGGAATTCTTCTTGTTGCTTTGCCTATCACAGATTGTTCCTGGCAAGAAGCAATTGGAAACACAATAAATTGTTCATAGAGAGTCAGGGCAACCAAACTTATCTGCTACTTGTCTCAGCTTGGTAAAACACCAAGATTACTGTATTTGTAGTCTGTGGAAGGCCTAAAGACAAGTAAATAGAAATACACAGGGTATTTGATTTAGTGCATGTGTGTAGTTTGTTTTTGTTGGTGCAATCCTGCTTTTGTAGATCCTGAGAAGAGTCACTTAGAGGAGATTCATCTCTCTACATCTAAGCCAAAAAACAACAACAAAAGAAAAGATATGAGATCATTGTTTGTGTGAACACTTGTGTTGTAGATGAAAAAGCAAGAAGCTTTTCCGGTTTCATGTTCAGCAGCCAGGACCACAGAAGGACACAACTGCACTGACATTTACAAACATGGTGATCTCTTGCAGAAATGTTAATTTCTTTGTGAAAAGTATTTTTAAAAAAGAGATGGCAGAGGAAAGGTGCATGGAAGGAATAATGCCAGTGCCAATCCAAGTGGATATCAGCAGTCCCATCGAGGAGAGGCTGTGGCAGAGGTGGGAGAGGCACTGCAGCAGACAGCATTTGATGCATTGCTGCCACTCTCATCTCTGTGCAGTGGGAGTATCAAGGCTTTCTGTATCCCCAGTGGTGATTGTGTTCTTTGTTATATAGCCTGTTTTTCTCAAATCATTATTAAAAGTTTCCCTGAAATTGAACCATAGTTCTGAGTTAATCACCTGCTGCCAAAACTCTTTATGGTACTGAATCCATCAGACTCTATTTCCTTGAAGCTGCTGCCCTCTTTCTCACAGCTCTGTGACCCCAGCCTCACTGCAGCATTAGCATTAAAGTAAAAACACAGGAAAACTATTGATTTCTGAACAGTTATGTTTCATAAACTCTCCTAAGAGTGGAAAAACATTTTATATGGCAGCGTGTAAATTGTTATGTTTTTAGGAGTGAACTTATTTTCATGTAAAGCATGAAACAAAACCCCTAGAAAAAAATATTTGGCCCAATACTTGACTTTCTCTGGGAAAAATCATAAAATAATAGTTCTATACATAAGGAAAATATTTAAGAGGGGAATATTTCAGCAGCCTGTCACCCTCATTTGGAGACTAACTGGAAGCATCAGGGTTATTGTGTAAATCAGTGTTTAAATCTGAATTACCATTTTTCTTAATTTTGATTTTTGATTGTGAAAATGAAACATTTCTGTCAATCCACCTTGAATCGATGAACAAAAAATATCCTTTACTTTGATGGGTGTATTGAATATCTATGAAAATGTCCTTTAAAGTGTTCTATCAAGAGTACTTGGAAAGAGTTTAGTGATTCTAGCTATAAAAATGTAATCTATGCATTCAGAACACCTGAAATCAAGCAAGTAAAAAATGCTAAATAATTCTGTCAGGGAGATATAAGGTTCCTATTTTATTAAGAAAAATGAAAAATTCTTGCTTTGAGAACAGTTTTCTTTGTAGATTATCTCTTTCCTCCCTCTTTTCTAGAGTCTGGCATACTGAAGTCAAGTTCATTTTACAAAATTTTACATGCTTGAGTGTTGGTTTTAGGTGATGTAGTGTGAGGCTGGGATCATGCTGTGTTCCTTGTCATCTTGCAAGCACAGAAACACATGCCCAGATTCCAGGACATGACCCTGCAGTGGGAAGATCAAAGGACCATTGCTGCTGTGAGCCAAGGCTGACTGTGCTGCTTTTGGTCACTGTCTTCATGTGGTGATAAGAATAGCATTGCTCTCATACTGTCCCCAGCTTTCCTTCTGGCAGCCTGGCATTTCAAAAGCCACCTCGGTGATGTCTGTATTGTCCTTTCCCTCCTTCCATCAGAATTTAATCTTTTCTTATTGCCATAGCATATGTCCCTTCCCCAGGAAGAGCAAGTATGTCTGTTCTCTGGAAGTCAGAGTTTCTTACACCTGAAAGCTTGTGTCCTGCCAGGAGACACTGCATTAGAAAGAAGAGGTAACAAAGAAATGAGTAGCAGAGGTCAACTCATCACCTGACAGCATGAGGCAGAGGCACTTTGAAATATCTGCAGTATTTGAGCCTGGATGCTGAGGGAGTTTGTCTGTGTGGAAGCTCTTCAGGCTGACATGAGCACATCTCTATGTGCCGCTTTTCCAGCCGTACATCTCAACTGAGAAGCCTTCAAAAAGCTTCCTTTTCACCACAATGTCAGCCAGCACTCTTGTGCTGGGGCACTGAGCTTGCCCCAGGAGCCAGCGTGGTGCTGTGCCTGCAGAGGCCTGGCACGGTGCTGCCAAGGTGCCAGGTGGGGTGGCATGGCAATGCCCCTCGGGACACTCAGGTGGACAAGGAGGCTCCAGTTGCAGAAGTGGAGTTATCCACCAATTCTCACTTGAGAGGAAGTGGCCACAGCATTCAGGATGAGATCAGACCCTTTTATTCAGTTATTTTAAATGACTGGCTTTCCCTAGGAGGCTACAAAAAAAATCATAAATTTAACAGTCTTCACTGTAGCGAAGAAATGCAGGAAAAAGAGAGCAAAATCCATTGTAAGCATATTTAACTCAACAAGGTGAGATTGAAACTGTTTTGTAGTCATTTACAGAAAAATAAAAATAAATGCCAGGTTTGGATTCATCACATGGATTCTTCTGAATAATTAGGCCATTATTATTATCCTGATGGCCCATTTTTTTACTCATTTTGTCTAATCATCTCTGTTCATAGACATAGCTCCTTCGTCTTTGATATCAACTCAAACACAATTAATTCTGTGTTATGAACCCTTTTATTTCTAAACGTAGTGTTCTGCATTCATTCAGATATCCTTTAATGAAAATGTGTGTTGTATTGTTTGAAAGTTAGAGTTTGCTTATAATACTCAGAAAAATCTACATTTGTAAATATAAGCATATGATAAAAAACCAAAATGAGCAATGAACAAAGAAATCTTAGCTTGGACAACCCCTTAACTGCAACTTCAGTATTTTCTAGTCTTTCATAATGTTTAAGCTTGGCACAATAGATGCTAATTCCAAAAGTTTCCTTCATTTTTAGCATCCAGATTAATGAAAAGAACAAGATTCTGTATTTTTTACAGTAATGAAGGTGCCTGGAAATACGGAGGCCAAATCTCAGCTTCTTGCTACATTATGTAAATCTACTTTGACATCTCTCAAAAATAAAGATACTAAAAGTAATGTCAAGAAATTCAAAATTCAGACCTATGAAGCAAAAATAAAGAGTATATTTCCTAATTTTCTTACACTTTATTTTTTGTCTCGTGATGTAAAAATGGAGACAACTATAAAACTTCTAATGTGACAGAATTTTTATTAATTTTCATTGGTACAAATTACAACCTAAGATTAAATCAGGAACATATCCCATAAAATTTAAAGAGGATAAATTTTTCCTTCCATCTTAGAAACTAATAACATATAAAGTTTAAACCTAAGTTTCAAAAGGAAAATTAAGGCCACTGATACTCTTTGGGCAATATGCATCTGAGATGCAAACCCAAGATGTTATTTCAGTAAGGCATATCTTCAAAAAATCAAATTATTGAATTAATTACTGTGAAACTAGTGAGCAACTTACCATACTCAATAAAATGTTATCTCTACTTTTTCTACAATATCACGGTAATTAATTGTTGTTGTTGACTGTTCTTTCAGATTACAGCTTCTGCTTATTAGCTTACAATTTTTACAGTTTCAACGTGGTCCACTCTCTATCATAAAGTAGATTGTGCCCTGAATGTTCTTTGACTGACTGATACTGGCAGCAGAGCAATTCAAGGGGAAAATGATAATGGAATGCAATATTCCCTAAGTGAATAAGCAGCAATAAGAAACTTTATAGTCAATTATATCTTAGGGAATATTTTAAAAGCACTGCTATTCTGAAAGATACATGGAGAAAGCAATGAGTTAAAAGGTGTTACTTTACAGGAAAATAATTCTTAATATAAGTTTTATGTGCTCTTCTACTAGTAAAGAAATTGATAGGAAATGAAAAATCTACTGCATTATGTCAAACTCCAGGATAATATTTATAAAAGCCTTTTGGCTTTTTGCAAAACAATCACTGTAGATTGGGAAACTCTCTCTAGAGAAAAAGGAATATTAACTTAATTAAAATAATGAAATTGAAACATATGCAATACTCTTTTAATGTATACAGTGAAATTGACTTTTCATCCAAGTATGAAAATATAGTTTTTCATCCATGTATACAAATATAGTTTGCACCTTTAAGTCAAAAACATTATCTATTTTATATTGAGAAAACTTATTTTGCCTCGGTACTATTTCAACTCCATCAATGAGAGAAGAATGCTATTATTCACCATTTAATCAACTTTTGCTCTAACGTATCCTATGAATTAAGGATGTCTGTCCAGATCAAAGAAAACCACAGGGGGAAATACTTGGTTTGAAAGAACTCTGTTACCACAAGTGATGCTAAGGAATGTGCCTTCCCTGTCCCTGCTTCACCTGTGGCACAGGGGTGAATGCACTCAGTGCATTCAGTAGCTGTTTTCTTTAAGAATTCCAAATTGGTTGTTGTCTTTATACTGTGAAAACAAATATGTTCTTTAATTACTTAGGAGCCTTTCTTTAAGGTTGAAAGTTATTTAACTGAAGGTTTTTCATTTGAAGAAAAAAAAATGGTCAGCTTTTAATAAATCCAAGCTTTTAATAAATCAAATCATTGATCAAATTCTGTCTTTTATTGCAGGTCAAAGATGTAATGAAAAACATCATGGCTGGACTGCAGCAGACAAACAGTGAGATGATTCTGCTGAGCTGGGTCCGTCAATCGACTCGCAATTACCCACAGGTCAACGTTACCAATTTCACCACTAGCTGGTCTGATGGATTGGCTTTCAACGCACTCCTGCACAGCCACAGGTAGGAAAAGTAGCTTTTCACTGTTTCAGGCAGCTTGTGACAGATGGCTGTAACAGTGCTTGAGGATGGTCTATCTGTTATGTGGGGGGTTTAGCTGCTTCTTCTGTGGGTGTTTCAGCACTCTTTTAAAGGATCTGGGTGCTGTGTTTTGTGTCACACTAAATCCTCTCATGGAGGGAGAGCTTTTCACAGCTCAGATCCTTTTCTGGAATTTCAGTGTGTATACCAAGAAGATAGTCTCAAGGAGTATAGGCTTGGAAACTTTTCAGAAGAGCAAAGAGTAGATCCAAAATAAGCCTTTGAGGTTCTCCTAGAGGGAGAAGGAGATTTTCCTGTGGGTACTTAGAGGGGGGAAAATGTGGTATTTGTTGAAAGCCTCTCGTAGCTGCTGAATTGAAAGTATGGATTTGCCACACAAGGACACAGATGGAGAAGGTAGCCTTTGTTTTGAAAACCTTTCATGATATTCCACCAGCTGATTTGAGTTCTTAGCCTCTCTCAGAAGTTGGCTTCTTCAAGTCCATGGTGTATAAACTCTACTTGTAGAGATTCAGAATTCTCTGGGGGTTCTGCGTATGTGGCTTAAGGAAGATGTGCAAGTCAATCTATCTAAAACACAGTTCTTGCCACTGCTGCTTCCAAAGCAGGATTGCTTTTTCCAACGTGATAAACCTCATAACCTCTCTTCTCCTACTACTGTACTTCTATTTTAAAGGAGACAGACCTGCAAGGTCATTGATTGCTTCAGTTATTAGGGAGTTGAACTTTTTAGCCATTTAGTGGTTTAAATACTATCCAGAAATTAAACTCCAAGTAAGCCACTCCTTTACCTCTGCCTCCTCTGGCAAGGGAGGATCAAAAGCAGAGTTTGGGTTGGGATAACAATTCATTGAAAGAAAACATCAATGGAATAAGAAATACACAGCAACAATGGCAATAATAATAACAAAAGTATACAGAAAGAGAGGGTGTTTTTCTCACAAAAAGATGATCACCCCCTTAACTTAGTTCCCCGCGGCAGCTGGGACAAGAAGAAAATGACAGACACTCCCTGCAGGTCATGTACATGTGGCTTCCCCAGGCAAAGAAAAGATGGTGGCTGTTTCCACATGGCAGCTGGGAACAAAGGCAACATAGTGAGGAGGGCTCTCAAATGCCAAGACAAAGGGAAACACTGACAAACCATCCCACCATGAGGGGAATCGTACTAGAACAGGTTTCAAGCACACCAACCACATTCCATCCAGGGAGCCACAACTGTATTTTTCCCTAAAATTTCCATGCCATTGTGACTTCTCTTAGGATGTGAATATAACATCTCAGTTTCCTCTGATTTTACCCCCAGTCATCTTTCCACAACGTCTTTCCACGCAGAGACAATATCAGACAGCCTGTTTCCTGATTAAGGTATCTGATACTCAGATATTCAGACTGCCTGCTCTGCAGGACCATGTAATAGCTGGTGTCTGAAATCAGTAATCAGCAATTCCTTTTTGTCCTCTCTGTAGGAATAGCTTCAGAAGTCTGAGCAGATGAACTTATTCAGGATCAGTCCCTGGCTGGGGAATGCAGTTGCCAGTAAACCACAGTGGGATTGTCTAGACAAATCTCCGTGTCCTGTGTCAGACTTTATGCACTGCTGTGTTCAGTTCAGTGCAAAGTTCACTGGATGAACATTTATTTCCTGCTTACTGGAATTTATGCGCTTTATTCAGGTTTTGTAATTCAGGGCTACAAAACCTAAGCCTGCTTTTACTCTTCTTCTGTCTGCTGCCATAAATCTTGTATAGCTTTCTGCACAGTGAGCCTATTTTCAATAGAAGTGAAGAATTGCTCCGCAGAAGTCTTGTCTCTTGCCCAGTAGTTACTGCACTGATCTGGGAAATGGCAAGTGTTCAGTTGGATTCCCGGAGGCAAGTCTCCAAGACACACCAGTCATCTTCTGGACTTCATCTCTAAGTTCTCAGCAAAAAGTTTCATTTCCTCCAAAGACGATACAGTAATTTTTAAGATTAACCAAAGATGTTTGATTTTTGTTGACTTTGCATTTCATGTCCAGTGTGTGGGAGCACTGAATTATCCTTCAAGATTCCAGATGGAATCAATTAAATAGGTGCACTAGGACATTCACGGCTCAGGAGCTCCTAACTCTATCTGTAATGATAAAAACCTTCTCTAAGGAGCCTAATTCAATCACTCTGAGATGCAGGTTCTTTAGAGACTTGGGTGTCAGTCTGTCTTGGATTTAGTGCCTAAAGAAGACAGTTTGAAATACACTGAAGAGAAGTTGTCCAGGGATGATTTACATAAAATCTCAGAGAAATCTAATGTCTCACAAATCCCATGCTTTATAAATATTTTGTTATTTACTTACATAGAATGATAAATGCTCTCTTGACAAACACTTCTGAATTTAGCTCCTCTGTTTTCCCTGTTGAATTTTTCCAGTTTGTTGGGATTATTTTCTTCAGAATTCCCTATATCTTCAGTTCTCCTGTTCTGCTTCTTTCTTGTCTATTTCCTTGTTCTTCATAAAGCCTTGTCCAGATGGTCTCTTCTTTTTTCCTTTCATCCTCTGACTTCATTCCTCTACATTGACAAGAAAGGAAGCAGAGTTATCATAGGAAAGAATATCTTCAGTTTGAAAATAAGATACGATATTTAACTTGTACAGTGGACCTGGTACCTGGTGTGTGCACTTTTTCTCTATTTAACTCTATTCCTAGACTTCCACAAAAACCAAAGAACAAAGCAAAAAACCTCCAAAACCCAGAAGAAAACCCCAAACACCAAAAAATCTCTCCAAAACTGAGTGATGCTACACAAAGTTTTTTTTCCATAATATTTAGACTCTGAAAGTGAGGGTAGATTCTGTGGTAGCATTAAAGCTATTTATTTTTCAAACCAATCCCTTTTCTTTATGGATGGTGACATTTTCATTTCTCTTATATAATGTTTTCAGTGATGAACAGGTGGCTTTTTGTTTTGATTTGTGTTTGTCTTTTTTAAAAAGAGGTTCATACAGTAATGTGAAATTTGTATCTGAAAGAATTTTCTAAGCATGTCCTTAAAGGGATTGAGATAAAGAAAGAGATTATCATGAAGCACTGACCATATAGAATGCTTTGTTTCTCATAGTCTTTTAACCCACCAATCCTTAGCTTTTAGCTTACTATTTTGATTGGATCAGGTTCTTCTAATGCTGTTTCTCTGTCATTCTATAAAGGGGTTACTTTAGGTAGATTTTCCCATCTCTGTGATCACCAAAGGGGTTACTTTAGGTAGATTTTCCCATCTCTGTGATCACCATGTCTCCGTGGACATTTGGGCTCTTTAGCAATTGCAAGAAGCAGTGGCACACAGGTCACCTGGCCAATCTCCAAGGGCACATTAGTGAGCCCAGAGTGTGAATTTTCAGGATGTGGGCTTGGCACATGATCTCTTGAATGGTATTGAACTGAAAAAAGAAGGCAGCAGCTGTGGAGTGGCATCATCACCCAGGGAATATACAGAAACTCAAATATTTTGCTGATGAAGAGAGGTCAGTCCTTCTACAGCTGAAACTCTTCCTTCTTCAGCTCCAGATCACAAAGACCTTTCCCCATTTACTTCTGTTAATCTTCTTCCTCCAGGTGGATATCAGAGGGAGCTTTATCTCTTTCCTCTCAATTCATTGGGGCTCTTTGGTGCCATTCATTATTTTTCTCCTTGTTTCTTTGAAATGCTTGAGCTCAGGCCAGGTGATTGCCTTACAAATGATTACTTCACTGCAGCTGTTTCTGCTTTAGGGTGCTAGAGTGCGGAGGAAAGGAAAATGACATCAAAAAGAGGTCCCAGACAGAAACAAAAAAAGTTTTTCCTCAGTAGTTTACAGGAAAAGTAAAAGCAAAAACAATGGGAAGAAGAGGTATGAAAGTAATCTTTGTTGTTTTTTTAAACAAACATTAGGTTACATATCAGTTACTCTATCCTGACCTTTTCAAATTGTGAGAGTACTGAAGACATATACAAGATATACTTTATCTGCATAAAAAGCTAAAGCGAAAAGCACACAACTTTTCTCTTGTGATGGAGATGATAAATTTTATGATCTAAATATGACTATTTTCTGTCTACAATAATGGAAAGCTGTGGCTTGTCTCTCCATGACTTTAATTTCTACATAGATGTCTGTCAGGGTTTTTTTGTCCATAGTATACTCCATATTAAATTTTCTCACTCTGACTGAACTAGTTCTGTTTTAAGTTATATAACTGGGGGTCAGAGGGGACATAGGGTGTCTCTTTTTTACTTTTGTAAATGTTTTGAAACATTTCAGATTTATTTTTCTCTTTATTTTTTTGTTTTTATTTGTATTTTTGCTAGTGATAGGAAAGAACTGTTGGTACAAAAATTACCTTATGTTCAATAGAAATTTTGATTTTTACAATGCAAACTTCTCCATTGAAGCCTTCAATCCTTTCAATTTTGGCTCTCCATGGTCTTTTCATAAACTGATACCAGACCAGTGCCTTTTTGAGCTGATGGATGAATGGCTAGATAGAGTTAAGCATGTTCTACTTAATTCTAACTTCTTTGAAAATGCATATGGTTGTATTGTTCAGGAAGAGGAGTGAGAAGTGCTAGTTATTTTTCCTTGGGTTTTCTCCCTTTCAGACAAGACCCAAGCTGCAGATATGAGAATAAATTTAATCTCCCTTGGTATTGCTTGAACAATATGAAGAGGACAAATGAAGGCAAAGAATCAGTATTCCATTTAATTTCATTCCTTTACTATTTCATACCTTCTCACTCCTGTATTTAAAACTCTTTAGCAAGCTAATAAGAGATGTAATTTGAAAATCAGTTTCAGTGTTATTTCAGGGATTTTGAAAAGCTGTTTTCCGCTCACCACAGTTATTAATCTTTTAGGCTGTAATATTTCCCACAATCAGACTTGGCAGTATTGCCACATAAATGCACCCAGTGAAACATCCTGACATAGCACTGAGAAGCTGAGGCTTCAAGCTGACATTTTGACACTGTTATTCTAGTGATAGACCTACTGACATGTGTATAGCAACTTAGTCTTTCAACAAAGGGAATACCTGGAAAGTTAAATTGCTGTTGGAGTAGAGAGAGCTTTTTGAATTTATTTCTATTTTAATTAAATCGGGGCTTATCAGAACTGAGTTGCAGTAGGTGGCCACATACTTGTAAGTTGTCTTGGAATCTGTGCTGTCTGCTTTATGTACAATGCTAAGAAAATTGATAAGAAATCTAACAGTGACATACTAAAGTTTGCTAATTCTCTTCTGGCTGTATCTCAGAGGGTTCAAACTTTTGCAATTTGTAATGAATGGAGAGAGGTGCTGCATGTCCTCTACACCTGCAGCATGTAAATTCAGCCCAGGTGTTAAGATGTGATGTTGTTTGAAGCTCTTGTGAGTGCTGGAGTGTTTGGCTTTTAAAAGAAAAACAAACAAACAAAACCCACAAAAACAAACTAAAAAAAGCTCTCTGTGTTTCATATTGAGTCCTACCTCTACAGATGATGTCATGATAACAATTTTAGACTACCTGGGTAGTCTAACTTGAAAATACCCTCCTGGATTATACAACTGAAAAGTTGGATGAAATTGATTATCTAAGATACTATTAATGATAACAGAGGTTTTCTCAGGAGGGATAAGATAATATTGTGACATTCCTCAAGGAGCAATTGTAAATATTCATGTTCTTGCCCAGTGGAGTCCTGACTGATTAAAAGTATGTTCCTGTATATAAAATATTGTATCACCAAAGAAGTAATGATTCTGTGATGATAATGTGCTGCTCTGAGCATTGCAGGTGTGCTTAGAACTTTAAACCAAATTAAAAGAGAAAAACAAAAAGGAAAAAAAGAAAAAATTAAGGGGGAGGTACTCCTTTGGATATAATTATTTCCTCTGCTATTCCTAAAGGATTTTCTTGCAAATAATCTTTTTACACTCTAGTCTGCATAGTATATATGCAACACATCTTTGCCAAGCTTTTGAAGACAGTGATAATTAACAGCTTTGTGGTTACTACAGTGCTCTCTTAGCTAAATTTATTGTATGAGCTCATCTTATGCCTACTGTTAAATTTGGAGAGAATAAGGAATAATTATTAAGGAGTAATATCTCTGTGCTTGCAGAATAAGGTGTAGGGATGTGGTGGCTTGACCCCAGTCAGCAGCTGAGCACCCAACAGCCACTTGCTTGCTTCACCCCCTGTTCCCCCAGGACACGGAAGAGAATAGGAAAATTGAAAGCCAGGAAACTCTTGAGTCAAAATAGAGACTCTTTTAATACATGGAGGAAAGAAGAATTGGAAAAGCAAGTGTTGCAGAGGCAGTAACTGATTCCCAGCCACTCTTCAAGCAGGAGATGCCTCCCCAGACAAACACCCCCAAACCTCATTCCCTTCCTTTACACAGGTATTTATGGCTGAGAAAGTTATATGGCATGGGGTGCCCCTTTTACTGGTTTGAATCACCTGTCCTGGCTATGTCCCCTCCCAGTTTCTCACCCATCCATCCCCCACTGGTTTGGGGAAGGTAGAGTGAAGGGAAAAAGAGAAGGTTTTGATTTTGTCTAAGCACACTTTGGTAATGCCTGGTTTGCTCTGAACACTGTTTATCTGGAAATTGAAAATACAGCATCATGTAGACTGCTCTGAGCAATGGTAACTCTGTTCCCAGTTTAGGGACAATGGCCAAAAATTGTCTTTTATTAATTATGTACACAGAGTGTGTATTTTGCATGCCTGTGTTTTAGTACACAAACCAGTCTATGGGACCATCCATAAATAAACCCAGAGATTACTGCCTCAGTTTCCTCTCTCTTCTCTACCCTGTCATTAACCAAATTTAATATTAAATTGGCATTAATTAGTGTTTTGGAGTCATTATGCATGCGAGAAGGAGAAAACTCTAATATTTAAGCATCTATGAAGACAGGAGCAAAATAACTTAGAATAACTTAGTTGTTACTATGTAAATCACTCCTCATAAAAAAATTGGACAGCACAGGTATATAGCTGGAGAATAACTGCTAGCTAAAGGGCATTTTTTTCTTTACTCTTGACAGTATTACAATATGATGCAGTGAACATTTTTTCCATTTATTATAATTCAGGAGACTATTTAAAATTAAATCCTAAAATTAATAAAAATGTGAGTAAATCTGTCATTAAGTGCAAAATTTAAATTGTGTAAATAATGTGCTTGATTTATCTGTAGTTGAAATTATACATTTGAATGTCCTCTGATTTAGAACACTGTATTGAAGTCACAAATAGCATAGTTGTTTTTCTTCGTATTACATGCACAGTAATTACAAGGTATTTGATTAAACTTCATTTCTCCAGAGTGCCTGATAACAAATTCTGATTTCCTAATGGATAAGTCTCAGATGAAATGCCAAAGATTGTGCTGCACTAAAATTATTTATACTGCAAATTTTATCAAGTGCTAATACAAAGTCCCAGACTGTGCATCTCAGCTATAATTCAGTTTTGGTCATTCTGTCTTTTCCTGTAAGAGCATGTAAATCGTGACTTGGCAGCGTTAGGGTAAGAATTGAACTCTGTGTTCTTACAGGTTCTATGTGGAACTCTGTGTTCTTTCCCAACACAAATGTTTCTATGATTCTATGAATTTTTCAACCTGTTGACTGATTTCAGTCTGATACAACAGTGAGCTGTCAATCTCAGAAGCAGTTGCACTTTTAGAAATACAAATTGAAGTGAAAGATTGGGCGCTGGGGAGAGCAGGAAGGCCCCCAGGTGGCCTCAGCAGGTCTGTCCTGCTTGTCCTGCCACATGCCAGTCCTGATGCCACGGCCACAGCCCCTGATCCTTCCCACTTGGGCACTGTTTGGGGCTGGAGTGAAGGAGCCAAGGAGCTGTGGGCACTGCGGGCAGTGACAGCTGCCCAGTGCTGTGGGGAGAGCAGCAGTGGGTCAGGGGTGTGAGTTACAGGTTATTGGGACTTGGTGGAGAATAGGAAATATGGACAATGTTGTTGTGGTGGACATGGATGAGAATAGAACACAAGCCCATTAGAAACTGAGCTGCATTAGTTCTGGGGCCAATTAATGATCTTTAATTACAAAAGTAAAAAATTTATTGCTGACGCTTAGCTTTAGAAATGCATGAGTACATGTAAGACTAAAAATTAAGAAACTTATTCTTCCTCTTATTTTCACTTTAGACCAGACCTGTTTGATTGGAATGCTGTTGCTTCTCAGCAGTCACCTACACAACGATTAGACCATGCATTCAACATAGCCAGGCAACACCTGGGAATAGAGAAACTCCTTGATCCTGAAGGTTAGTAGAAATTATGTAGTTTTGCTTTTTGTTTTTGTTTTTTTTTTCTTTAGGTGGAAAAACAGTTTTGCTATGCATTTGATGATAAATTAATTTTATTATTTTTTGGCAGAAGAATTTGACATTTTGCGAGATAAATTAGAAATTGAAGCAAAATCCTTTACTTGTAGTGCTACCTTTATGCTCTATTAAAATAGCATAAAGCTGCCTATATGTACATGCTCTAAATCAATTTTTTTAGCATTGGGACCAGAATTTTAATGTGTATACTCTGAATTGGAGGTATGTCAGAAAGCTGTTAATTTCTGCTTTGAAGATTTAGAGCATCTGCAGTTCTTATATCTTCTAGAAAGATCTTGAGTTCAACTTACCTTTTAATGTATATCCAAAACATATACTCAAACTCTAGATACTCATCTTTTAAAATATGACTTATGAGTCTTTATATGTTGAAATTTTATCAGGATGACATGTCTCATATCACTGTCATTTAGTCTTAGCTGTAATAGCCTATTTTACCCTATCTTTTATACATCCTTAAGCAGCCATATTTGAAAAGTCCCTTGTTTTTCACATGTTCACTTGAATTTTGTACATTTTTATATATTCTCTGACATAGTTTCTGCATTGCTGACAGACTAGTAATTTTCCCTCAGAGGATATTACTAAAACATTTTTTGCTCCAAGGCAATTGGAACAGGTGAGTTTTTCATGGGAAGAACTAGTATTTAACAAAATGCAAAAATGATTTCAAGTTAGCATTGAGTCTCTTAATGTTTAAATTTAGTTGGACATGTCTCAATAATTAAGTAATAAGCTTTAACCCATGTATTTCTCTAGAAGAAATGTTGAAAATATATATAGTTGAATGGCACAGTATTTCTTACCTAGTACAGTCTTTCATTTCTAGAATTCAGTTTTGGTGAACTACTGGAGGAAGAAGAGTTTTTCTACTTGCTAAAGCGTGGGATTGAGCTTGTAAACTCTGAATGAGATTGGAATTGAAAACTGAATTGTGCAACTGAATTGATGTAGTCACAGTGTTTTCTATAATTGGTTAAACTTTCTTCTTAAAATAGATTAGTGAATAAGTTATTTTCTCTATGCAAGAGTCACTTCTGATTAGACATTTTATTCTGGTTTTGGCAAAGACACTTGCAGTTGTTTAGCCAACAACTGAAAAACTCTTAAACATTGGTGGTTTTCCAAATGTCTGCTGTAATTATTTGCTATTCAGTGTTGTAAATCACAGTGCTAGCCACCTATTTCTTTTTTCTCTCTGTAAACATTTCCAAAGGAAAATTACATTTTGTACCTATTTGAAAGCATGAGTATGAGGAATTATAGCTTTTTTGTTTGTGATAGTAAATTTACTTCTAGATGAAAATTGGGAATTTCTGGTATGAATACAAGGGAGAAAACTTGTTTGAAGGTTCTAGAATATTCTTTCTGTAATTTTACATAATGTATTTATCAAGTCTCCTAATTAGGTACTCAAATATCTCCTAAGACCATATTGTGTAACAACTCTTTCTTATCAGGCTGCAAACTGCTAATGTATTACAATAAAAGGGAGTATGCAGTGGTGAAACATTATTTTCATGCAATTTAATGCCTGTCAAAACAGCACATGCATGACTTTTGAATATTTTAAAATTAGTTTTGTTAAATGTCTGCTGTCTCGATTTTGAAAGTATTGAGTAGAAAGGAAACCACTATTCAGTAAAGGTCTACTTTTCTACAATCAATGCAGTAGTCAAAAAAGAAAGGGTTTGGGGTTATTTGTGTTCTGAAATTACTGACTATTGACACATGTTGAACAGATGCTTAGGGAGTCTATTTTAGCAATTAGATTTTGAGAAGTAAATATTTTGTACTCAGCCAAACTGTTTTTTTAGGTTTTATATAAAGTTTGCTTGTTTCTGAGGTTTCTGATATTTAGTCTGTCTCATGAGAAATAGTCAGTTTATTACTAAGGTTGTTGATATTTTAAGTCTATCCCATGAGCAGCTTTTAAAACATTTTTCAGAATTTGATTTCCAGTCATCAAATTGGTGAAGATAATTTACGTCTAGGTATTTCTTGTAGAAGCTTTGTTGTGTAAGTTAAAGCTTTTGTATCTGGATTGTTTTTGGATTCATGCAGAGATGAGCATTCCTGCTGTTGTCCTTACTTATACTGGCTACTGGGAATGCTTTTTTTATCAAGATCTAGGAAGTCCTGCAAGGAGCAGGTAATTGGGTTCTGTGATCTCTTGGAGTCCCTTCCAAATCAACATATTTGTGATCTTTTTGACTGAACCCTGTCAGTGAGTGAAATGTAAGTAGGCTTAAAAATCTATCTGGTGTTCATTACTGTAGTACTTCCATACTGTAGAGTATGGAAGATAGCAAGATGAAAACACAAGGTCAGGTAGAAGATATTAGTAGATGTTAGAAGCTTTGATTTAGAAGAAAGTTTTTAAAGACCTATATATCAGTGAGTAATACCCAAAGGAAAAAATATGTTTGTAAATCAAACTTTTTAGGCCAAAGTATCCCAGTGTAATTCCTAATGACATCCTGTCATAGGAATTGTTGATTATGCAGGTACAATATTTTAAATCTTGATAATGCTCTCTGTGATCATTTCAAATAATAAATTGTTATTTTGATTTGCTTCCTCAAAAGTAGTATTTGTTGCCAAATATTAGTTGCCCAAACCAGATTGTTTATATATTCATTGATTTCTGCTCAGATTTGAATGGCAAAGCTAGTATTTTGGAAAACTACCACAGTTGTATGTATTTTTTTTAAATTTTTTAAATTAAAAATAAAACCACTAGTTTTGATACAACTGAGGAAAATTTTTGACTGATTTGTCACTTTTCTCTGATAACTGTGGGTTTCTGGATGTAAATTTAGCTTGCCCAGTTTAGAAGAGATTTTGGTTGATTGTTTTCAGTGTAAACAGTTCAGGTCGTTATTCTTTGTTCTCTTGAATTTAGAGTATTTTAGATATAAAATAATATAACCTCTGAACACTTTTCCAAATTATTAGCTCCCTATGTTTCACACTCATTATTTTAAACTATTGTTATGTCTCAGCATCAATTAGTGATGAAGATATTTTCCATCTTTGCTGCTATGAGCAGATTTAAGACAATTTGGCAAAAGATTTAGAATATCTTAAGCAAATTAACAAAATGAAGATGATATCTGTAACTTTAACTTATGTGTATTAAATCTCAAATGATTGATCAAGCTGTTAAAATTAGTCTGCATCTTTTAGGAATGTCTAACAACCTGCTTACATTTTCAGTAGTTAAATGATCCTTTGTAAATTTTCATCTGTATTGAATTTGTGGAGGAAAAATATTCCAGTCTTCACAAACAAACTTCAGAAAATATACTAAAGGCTATTATGTTCCTTATTGTACATTCACTTTTTCTGGAACAATCTTTAAAAATTTTCACCAAGCAAGGAATAGGACAAGCAACCAGCTACATCTGTTGTGGTCAGCAACACATAACAGTTGCATGTTATTGGATGTTTAATGGCATTTATGTTTTACTCTGGCATAAAATTCTCATACGACATTGGAGCAGAAGGATATTTTTGAGGAAGAGTAGGGATTGTTCTCTCAGAAACTGCACCTGGGAATAGATCTGAGCTGTTCTCTTTCCCTTACAACAACTGAGTGCTAGTGTGGCAGCAGCAGAGGTGTTTGTGTGTTTCCTTTAGCAATGAACATCTGATTTCTGGTTTTTAATTAACTTTTCCCTGCTGTCACTTTCCTGGGCCTTGTGCTTGTTTGTGCTAGCCCGATAATAAATACGCTATGAAGCTACATAATTTCTTCTGTCCTTTTTAGGTAAAGTAATTATCCAGTTTCTTATACTTTGTGTAGCCTGATAAAAAAATTTCATTTACTCCATCCCAGTCGTATTTTCCATACTTTTTCTTAATTTGCACTGATGACATAAGTTTTTGGCACCATTATTAAGTGATAATGAGACTCAGTTTTTCATTTGATAACTTTTTTTTGTTTGATCTTAACTTTCTGTACTTCTGTATCTCAAAAGTAATGGATTCTACCATATTGGAGCACAAAGGGGAGGGGGAAAAGATCTCTTGGCACTGTAGTTCATGGTGCTGTCAACCATGCTTCATTCAGTAGTTATATACGGTTGTAATACTAATTTTTAGTTCATTTTAATACCCTTGCTGATATGTCCTATTCCAAGGGATTATGAGGAGTTCAGGTTTTTTTCTAAAAAACTCTAAGACTTAGCAATACTTTGCCCAGTGCAGTGTCAAGGTGAGGGGAATCTTTTTTTTTTCTTTTTTTTTTTAAATGCAGGAGACATACAAGTCACAAGAGCTACAGTTGATATCATGCTTTTGATAATAAGAAAAGCAGCTGTCTCAAGCCTAANAAGCAGCTGTCTCAAGCCTAAAAATAATTTTCAGTCGCAGAAAAATCTTATAACGATTAGAAAATGTTTTTTAAGATTCCTTTTGCTTCTCAAAGCCAGGAATGATCTGGTTAAATAAGAGGAAAGTCTACAGGATTCCCAATTAGAAGTGCAGCATTAACATCACAACCCTTTATTGCTCCACTGTTTGCCAGCATAAATTTCAGCTCTAGTTCTGGACATGCCATCAAGTCACATCAGGAGCTTTTTGTTTAATTTGTAGCACAGATGTGAACTGCAGGACGAGAGCAGGTCTATGGAAATACCTTCAAAACTAATAGTGGAAAGGGTGAACTTTTTTATGAATGAACTTGTAATATATACATTTTCCAAATGCTTGCCAGTTTGATCTATATAATTGTTGCAATATTTTACTCTGCACGTCCTTTTGACAAATATTTGCCCTCAAGATTAAACTACATTTCTTCTTTACCCACTGTTAAAGTGAAAATTCTGCTTTTT
This sequence comes from Thryothorus ludovicianus, assembly GCA_013397245.1. Taxonomy (NCBI): domain Eukaryota; kingdom Metazoa; phylum Chordata; class Aves; order Passeriformes; family Certhiidae; genus Thryothorus; species Thryothorus ludovicianus. The sequence continues at coordinate 38,881 of VZTB01003833.1, forward strand.
GTTTGCAACCTTAAGCAAATAGAAATAGTCAACAAAAATAGTAAATTCACTAGACACCATCTAACCACACTTTATCTTTCATATTTGTGAGTAGATTTATTACTGTTTCTTTGACCTGTGAGCAACTGAGTTAAGAAGAGACGACTCAACAATCAGTAACTTTTACAAATTTCCATGGAAATAAATGGCTTGAAGGTCACTGCATTAAGAGACTCAAGGACCGAACAGGTCCTTCCTTTTATCTGCAGGAAAATTTAAAATAGATGTGATTTACTTTGGAGCAGGGCATATATGCTACCAAAGAATTTGTAAGACTCTCTGTTACAAAGGGCGTGCAGCTTATAATATAATTTGAGGTACTTAAGTTGGAATTATAAAGAGCTCTGTAGTAACCTTGCCTTGCAGCTGCTATTAGAAGTAGTTCAGTGATGGTTATCTAAGTATGAATGCATAGAAATGAGGGCTGTGTTAAAATATGTGCAGAATCTAAGAGTGAGGACACATATTAAATGTTTTATGAATAAAAGTAGGGGTAGTATTAGTATAATGAACAGAGAATAGGTATCCTCATATTTCCAGATGATTGTGATATTCATCTTGGATTTTTAGTGGTGGTATATTTCAGATATACTACTATACTTAAAACCATGTCTGAGCTTGTAGCAATGTTATTCAAATTCATAAACCTCACTGACCCCAGCTTTTGTTCTTCACATGACACTGAGAAAATTTTGGATGAGGTACTGGAATGTCTTCTGCCATTTCTTAGCTAGATCTCCTGTCTAGATCTTCTCTTCCAAGGTGAGAAGAAGCAGACTCGGGGTTGCAGATACTTTAAAGAATGCAGAGGTGTTTATGCTGTGAACTTATTTTTTGATGACTTTTTGTTTTTCAAAAGCTTTGTATTCAGCACACTACCACTTTGCACCCCCAAGCATAGAGACACATCAAAAAAAAGCAATATTCTAAATATTTCTTTTCTTTGCATCTAAATACTGTTTCTATAAATAGCCTCCTGGTCTTGCTTAAGCAGACCATTTTCCCTTTGTTACATGATCTTTCAGCTACCTGGGAACTTACAGGGTTTTTTTTACAGGTTTGTTTTTTTTTTTTAATTGCATGGTTCTTTTTCTCTTCTATTGTTTTGTTGTGGAGGTTTGTTTGGTTTGTTGTAATAAAGCACTTGGTAAGGTTAAATAATTATTTTTGTGTTAATATTCTACAATTACAATGCCTCAGGACTCTGGCAAATTGTAGTAGTTGGTCTACTCTGAAAATCACATAGGTTTCTTTACCACTACATATGTATACTACACATATACACTACAATATATACATCAAAATATGTGTAGTTTTCTATCACTAATATCACTGTGTTTAGCATTTTTTTTCCTAGATAAATCTCTTCAGTTAGGATATTAAAATATTAAGGTTCAAATACTAATCAAGGTTCAATCTTCTGTTTTTCCTTTGCCAAATTTTTCATGCGTATTTTATGCTGGGACTTGATATGTCCGTGCTCCATGCTTTAGGCTAGAATTAAGAATGCTTTTTTCTACTCTGTAATTTAATGAATGAAGCCCCTTGGAACTGTGTACATAATAGTGGGTTGCTCAAAATGATCACTGGCTGAAGACAACTGAGATCAGTTATAACAGCATTATTGTTTCTGATGCATCAACACAGAGAATGAAATGAGTTTTGCCTGTCTTAAAATCACAAAGGAAGAAGGATTAGTTTGGTAAATGTTCAGCATATAGTCTGATGAATTTCTGCTGTTGCATAGCAATGCATGTATCTTTATTGGATGTTTTATCTCATGATAATTTAAAAAAAAAAAGTAAAAAACGTTATATTTGCTTAGGCAATGAAATTTCTGTATTAGATTTTAAATAAGCTTCAATTGAAATGAGGAGATTTATCTATTAGAAGTTTTAGTCTACTTATTGTAACTAAGGGGCTCTTCAGACTAAGAATAGGCCCAGATCAAATTACAGTGTTTCAATCTTAAAATACCAGTTATTACAAAAATGTTCCATAATCAGTACCTTCCGCTCTGTAATACATGTACAAATATATCTATAATTAAAGAAAAATAAAAGGCTTTTTGAAAATAGAGATATTTTGTGTAAAGGGTTGTGGAGTATGGGAGATTTGACACTTGGAGATTAATACTTTAAAAGAAATCTAGAGGAGAACTTTGGTTAAAATTAATAAGCCCCCTCCAATATTTCATATCTTAATATTCTTCAATTTTTTTGGTTTTGTTAGGGTAAAGAATTTGCTCTATTTGGAAATCCCATAGCCCATATTCCATGTGAAGATACCATTATTTATCTGTTATTGATTTGAAGAGCTGCTCAATGGATTATTAATTTAAGGGATGAACATGTACAAGTATCTTAAGACTTCTGTGTTTTTATTTAGACCACAAATGAAAAGATGAGTAAGATATTTGCCTGCTGGAATTGAACTCTGTTAACTGGGGACATTTGATTAAAATTTTGCATTTGAAGTAGGATAGGCTATAGTAAGTGTTAGTGATTTATACTTGTTTTGAGGCAGGCTACTCCCACTAATTTCCTGTTATATGAAATGTTAGTCATTGTGCCCCAAGTGGTTTGAGCTGACTTTCTCCTTCTGGTTCTTGTTATCTGAAGGTTGTTTGAAACATGTTTATCCACCAGGAAGTGGAAGAAACAACTTTGAGTTGAAGCCCATAGAAAATAAATGAAACTTTGGGATTTTGAATTAATGTAATTCAGCTTTAATTTCTAGATCAGAATTGGATCTTTGAGCTGGCTTCTTAGGTTCTATAGTCATAGAAGATCAAAATTGTTGAGTTTTTAAGGTTATTTTTTTGACTCTGACTCTGAGCAAGTCTGAACTAGTTTGTGTGCATAGATCCACCTTAATGAGATATATCCTAACCTTTAGCATGACTGTTCTTGAGATAAATTTTTTTATAAAGACCTTAAGAGAGATAATTCTCTCTGTAATGATTTTCATCTTCAGTTGACATTCTTCCATAACAAAGCAACATATCTAAAGCCCAAATTAATTTCCTTATCTCGGTCTGTCTGTCTAATCCTTCAGACAAGATATTCTGGGCACTGTAATGGCTTTCCTGTA
>VZTB01003833.1:44977-62692 GCA_013397245.1 Thryothorus ludovicianus
TAAAGCGAGCCTGAAAGTGAAGTTGGGCCTGGCAAAGGTATTTTGAGGAGAAAGTAATTTTTCTCTAAATATTTATATGTTTTGTTTGTTTTTTTTATAAATAATAAATTGGTATTTAAATTCAGTTTTTGTTATTCAACAATAAATGAACTCAAATGCCCTGAACTGAGTTTATTTTGCCTACAGCAGTAACTGGTGAGTGATTTCATTGTCTATTTTAGCACATAAGTTTTCTCACTCTTGTACTTTGAGTTTTCCCCTCTGTCTCATGGGGAGTGAACCTGCTTGTGGATGGGTTTTGTTTGCCAGCTCTGCCAACCCACAACCCTCAGACACAGTAAATGTAACTAAAGGCAGGTGTAAGACAATTCAAAATGGGAGTNCAATTCAAAATGGGTGTTGGTAAGCGTTCATCCTTGACTCTTCTTTTTTTTTAACTTTGAACTTTTGTTGCTCAGGTGATAATTCAGGATTTATTTGGCCACTAAAAGATAAAACAACCTTGTCTTCCCCATCCCCAAAGGAAGTTGTCTTATAGGTGTGATGGCTGCCAGTGCCTGGGCCATTTGTAATTGATGATGGCCTCCTGAGGTCAAGAAACATAAAACCAGCATTGTTGCACCTGGGACCAAAGTCAGAAACACATTTATAGTTCAATTTTGTATAACTGTAAAGGTGTTTGCTTTTTCAGTGTCTGCGTGACCTACAAGACCATGGTAGTATAAGATCTATTTAAGTGAATTAAACTGAATATGATGAGGGAATGGTGTGTATGTGGCCTTTGTTTAACTCCTGATCTAACTTTTTGTTAGGAAGTTCTGCATTCCTCTAGTTCTCCTGGGTGACTACAAATATCATTAGATTGCCTTCAGGAAGATAATCATCCTTTAGAAAAACAAGCATCAAGATTAATATTTATAAACTTTTATGTTAGAGATTCCTGCTTGTAAAGAGTGAAATGTGGTTACTGATAGGAGCAAGCTTTCAGAAAGTTCCCATTTGAGCTAGTAGAATTCTGTGAATTGTAGTCTGAGGACACCTGAAATAATTTATAAAGCTCAGACACATTGCTGCTCTATGGACTCTACAGTAATTGCATCATCTCTCCTCCAGTGTCACTGATTGATAGTGTTTTATTAGTCAAAGGGGTTTTGCATGTTTATTAAAAACAAAGAATTCTGTTGTGAAATGAAAACTAGAATTTAACAGATTTTTTTTTTAAAGAGAAATCATGTGCAAAGGAAACACACAGCATTAGAATATTAGTAGTATACATTGAATTTTCCTCAGTCATAAGTAGTTTTTTATGTAGAAAATATCCAGGATGGCACAGCAGAACTTCATCATGCCTTTCCCAGTTTATATGTGCTACTTCTAGCACTATTTTTTGTCTGTAGATTATTCTATGAATATTTTTTATTATATGCATAAATGCATATTATACCTTTTCTGTGCTTATTATTCTGTGGTTTTGATTATTTTTTCTATAAAGTAAAGAACTGCACTTGTCTTAAAATGGTTTCTAGGAATTAAATGTTAGGAATTGAAAAAATGCAAGGAGTATTTCCATTGTATCTATTGTGTGTTCTTATGTGCTTTGGCATTAGTATTCAGGATTACTACATAAAAAGCTAAAAATAAGTATTTGGCATATTTAACCTCTGAAATTCAGATTGATCTCATCTCTTTTGACCTTCAGTGTTATGTGAACTGTATATTTGTATAGGTGAAGCCTTATTGAACAATGGCTTTAGTTCAGTGAGCTGAGACAAGTATTTCTTCTGCATTAGGAATGCACAATTTACCTTTAACTTTAGAAAACAACAGTCTTTCAAATAGTGCAAAGAACACTGGGAGTGCTTGCCTGAGTAACCTTTTATTTCTCTCCCTCTTGTATGTGATGTGGCCAAATGCAAAAAGGTACAGTTTTATTTTTGAAATTGATATATAGAAATTTCCTCTTTCTAAAGTAGTCTTGGATGCTAAGTTGGTTATATGTGTGAAAAATATTTTGATGAAAAGTTAATTAGCACATGTGAATGTTTTTGGGGTTTTTTTTGAGTTTTTGGCAGTGATCTTTTCCATTTAAAATTGGTAGATAAAATAATTTTTCTTTAAAAGTAATGCTAAGAGGCTGCAACTTTCATAAAATTGTAGATGGTTAATAAAAAGCACTGCTACTTATAAAATAATATCATGAAAACCTCATGGAATTGCCTTCAGAAACATTTTTCTAGCAGAAAGCCTTTTATGAGCTGAATCTCTTCATGAAATTCATGCAACAGAAGAGTGTTGTTTTCAAAGGAGAACTCCTTTGGATCTACAAATATTCAGTAACAATCACATTTCCTTTCTTCAATTTAACAGCATTTAACTTAACCAATAACTTAAGTCAGATGATTTAGCAAAGGATTGGTATAAGTTAAGTATTTACTACAGCACAACAGTAACTTGCAAGCCTGACTTACAAATCTGAAGTAGTACATTAGAATCCAGGAGAGCAGCATTTTCTAGCACATTTGATACAGCATACACACTTGCATGCACACAGACAAAAAACTCTGTATGAGGTTCCTGTGAAAAGTTCTCCTCAAATTTAGTGGAATATTCTCTTTGGATGCCTTTGAGTCCTTTCAGTGGGTTGGAGGGCATCAGCTCTGGATCCCTCAACCTTTGGCGATCCTCCTTGAGTAGTCCCCTAGCTGTGAGAGGCAATGCACTCAGAGGGGCATGCTGGTCACAATGATCTTCAAAAATTCATGACGCTTAGGAAAAGTTCCCTGTGACTGGAAAAATGTAAAATGTTACAGCTGTCTTCAGGAAGAAGGAAGATGATCCAGGAATCTACAGTCTCCTCTGCCTCTATCTATCATCAAGAGGATTATGGAACCAGCTCTCCCAGAAACTGCCCAGGTGCATGGAGAATCAAGAAGTGATTGGGAACGCTGTGTCTGATCATAGGGATAGTGCTGAGGATGAAAGGATATCAATGAATAACCCTTACCGACCTTTCATAGTATCCTTAAAGCCAAAGCAGTGAGATGTGGGTAGAAAACTGGCTAGATTCCTGATTTTTAAAAGGTTGTGGTCAGTGGTACAAAATCCAGCAGGTGGCTGGTAGGGCTGTGATCCTCAGGGGTGGAGAGGGGGGCTGAAAGTGTTTTAGTGTCTTAAGATCATTTCCTGTGTGATGGGAGGAGCTGCACCACAACAAGTCTGTAGATAATTCCTGTCTGAACATGAGTCTGCTGGTGTCACCAGCAGCAATGAAATCCAACAACAAACTCAGCTGTAGGACTGAGAATGTTGCCTGCAGTCTGAGGGAAGTGATTCTTCACTTCTGCTCAGAGTTTGAGTCCCATTCTAGCATACTGTTTCCTGTAGCTGGTCACGGTCATAGACTAATTCAGTGTGGGAAACTGGCCTGAATGCAAATTCAAATAAGTCATTTAGATTCTCAGCAACTGCCTTGTTGTCTTTAAATGTTCCTGCTGTGCTCATCCTTTCGTTCTGCAAAGCCTCTAGGAGAGATTCGTCCCTGGAGATATTTGAGGGAAGATTTATTAGTAGTTTTCATATGTTTTGCTGATTGTTCCTCCTGGGCCGGTCTTTCTGGGTTCTTTTTACACTAAGCTTGCCAGAATTTATTATCCTGTTTTCTCCATTTGGGCATGATATGAGCTTCTTGAATTATACTTTGGGTAACTGTTCTTCAGCGCTCTTGACTTGCTTTTATTTAAGTCCTCATTGCTCCCTTTCATCTCCACTTTCCAAGGTGATGCTGTTAGCTCCCTTGTGATTAAACCCTAATCTGCTTTTGGATTGTTTCTCTTGAATCTCAATCTGGAAAGTGATAAATGGACACTGTGTTCCTGTGTGGCAGGAGTTATGAGCTGGAAGGAAACTTTAAACTTTTTGTTTCTTTAGCAGTTCTTTGTTGTCCAGGCTACTGTGTCTTCTACAGTAATTTTTCACTATCTCTCTCTCTAAAATTGTTCTCTTGCCTTTTTTCTGCTTGCCAGCCTAATGAGGTTCAGTAATTACTCTTATACCCTCTCTAATATTTTTAATCTGTCCTTTTTGGGGGAAGCAGTGTTTAAACATTTTTAAAGAAGTCTAATAGTAATTAGTTACCTTAAATGCAGAAATTTTGTGTGTTTCTAAAAGATTGTGAATTAAATTTTTAAGATACATATAAATAGGCTGATTTTTGCTGCCTGTCTTTTCACCTGTCTTACCTTTAAGAGTCTGTGTAGAGTTAGTTTTTTTCTTTTTCCCCGAGCCACTGAAAATATAAGGTAATCATCCTAAATTGATGTAGTAGAACTAAACAGAATATCACCAGGATTCGAAAGCGCCTAATCTCCAATTAATATGTTGGAAGATCTTCACCTTATGCTAAGAGTTAAGGAATTGCCATGGGTTTATGCTTCATTAGTACAAGATTTCATGCTGCCATGTGCTGATTAAGAATTAGAGGGGGGAATCCTCTGTTCATCATCCATTACAATGCTGGAAGACTCAATGTCTCTCCCAGTGGTAATTCTATCAGTGAAAAGCAGAATCCAGCTCCAAGAAGCATTTCAAGTGGCACTAACCTCATTCTTTCCTAGGGCTGACCCTGCAGAGGAGCACAGCCATCCCTCAGTGTTTGTCAAGGTGAAATAGAAGCATTATTAGGTGGTGCAAGCAGATTGGAAGGTCTTGTTCATGGCATGACAGTTTTGTATCAAGTGTCTCATGCCAGCTTGGCAAGTAGAATTTATCAGTTTCTAGGAATTATTCTTTCAAATCTAGCCTTCTCCTGAGGTTTATTCAGATAAAAAACCCTGATTTTTACCAGTTTCAATGAAGGTAACTCTGTTACAGAAGGAATTGAGAGTGTTCTTGCTCTGACGTCAAGTACACGTTTTGTCAAGAACATGTTTTTTTCTGTTGATGAGAAAGTTGAGGATTCTAGGCTTTGGGAAAGATCCAAGACTAGGCTTGGCATCTAAATTATGGCTGAAAACTTAGGGAAAGATGCTTTCAAACCTCTAAAGTACCAAAAATGTGGTGAACTGTGGGATTTTCATCAAAAACAGCAATTTAACTATTACACAGGGTTTCAGTATATAATTTTATAATCTTACTCCTTCTATGTGACGATATTGCAATTATTGTTTCTTGGTCTTGTTTTAAGGAACTACATTTCCTAAATTCAATGAATAATTAGCTATGCTCTTATTGGATGTTTAATGTACAAAACACATTAAAATATTAATTAAACCTTGAAAAAATTTTTGTGAGGACTGTACACGAGCATTATCATTCTTTCACAGATGGTAAATGCAGTTAATACTTCTCCAGTAGTGCTAAAGAACTTTTGTATCCAAGAGTCCAGTTTTGTTAATTTGTTTTTTCAGCTAAAGCCTATCATTACTGAGATAGCTGTGAAGTGGAAAAAAACATTCTGGATGGTAATAGGCAGTTATATCTACATACCTTCAACTTTGCATCACATTTGCCTAATATGTTGCTCTGAATTCAAGATGATTTATTTCAAACTTCAGAGTTTAGTTTTGGTCATGGATGAGCTACTTGCAATCCAATTGCTTGTTTTCTGGACATGGGTTGTGCAGAACCAAACTGTTTGATACACAGTTTAATAAAACAGTAGAGTGGTGGTTGATCCAGTTAGACATCCTTTGAATTAAAATTGTAGCCTAAAATTGCTTAAAAATAAGTATCACAGGATGGACAATTTTTAGCATTTAAAATAGAAAACATTTGATATGCATTCTTGAAATGTCTAAATAATTTTAAAATTAACTTTAAATTACGAAATATTCAAATGAAACTTGCCAAGAATACTATGATCAAGCTTTTTATTCTTTAATGCTTTATATTGCTTTAAATTAGGCTCTTCAGACTATTTCTTAAATGGGGACAGAATTTTAATTTGGAGATTGATTTACATTGATTCTGATGCATTTTCATATTATAGTAACTTGCAACTAATAGAAGAGCATCTTACTTTTATGTTAATGACAAGTAGAGTAAACCAGACATCATAAGGCAACAGTACATGAGCATACAGTTCTTATCCAGGTATTCTAAGTTTTTATAAGACCTAGTCCTTTAATCTACTGTATGACTTTCTGTGAGTGTTAAATATAGACAATAGTCACAATAATTAAGTTCTCTACCTCTTGGGAAGAAGGAAGGTGTCTTATAACTAGAGCTTTGCACATTGTCTAAAGGTGCTGAGCATCACTGAAAATAATAATACCCAGTGTTGTTTTGTTTTAATTCCTACAGTTTGTGTCCTGTAGCTGTATTTGAGTGGTGTGCAATAAGGGCTGCTCCAGGTGAACTGCTGCTCACGGGTGGTGTCACATCTGCTCATCTCCTGCTGTCCCTCTCCTGGCAGTCAGGAGAAGGGTGGGCTCTGCCTCTGTTACATCTGCTTAGACACACTTGTAGTGCCACATCTGATCTTGTATTTCATTATCATTGCTGCTGCACTGTGGAGCATAAAAAACAAAGCACTCTGTGAAATGCATCCTGCTCTCCATAGGCAGATGCTCACTCAGTTCTGTGAAAAGGTGTTCCTTTTTGGAAGAGACTAGGTTGCTCTGGAGTGTCAGGGGTAAGTGGAAAATCGATGGGTACAGGCTGCTCCCTGAAGGCACTCATCTCTCTCAGTTGTATGGGCTGTGAGCATGGCAGGGAAGAGCATCCATCCTGTTAAATACAGACTGACAGTAGTAGCAAGGTTACTGTAGTTAATTTGCTACTGGATATATCAAAGTTCATGTACATTTGCTCGTGCCATGCTTTTGTATGGCAAGTATTCCACTGGGAAATGTTGGATAAAATTGGTATTGCATAATTTGCTGTGATAAATTAAAACAAGGAACTGCAGAATTACTCTGCCATGAGCTGTAGTGACTTGTGTGATTTTGAAATCTCTCCTTCACAGTGTGTTCATCACCTTTCTCCTGTACAGTTTTACTGCATAATCAGCTATCGCTCCCCTAACAGGTATTAGTCTGTTAGAAACTCATCATGGGCTGACAAGTGACAGAATTCACCCTCACATTTCTCTTACTGAAACATCCACACATTTGGCTTCAGCGGCTGAAATATTGTATGGCACATTATTCTGCCCTACAGCTTGGCATGGAAATTGCTTTTAATTTTCAAATCAACATGTAATTGTAAATATGACTCTTGATTATGTTTTCTTACTTTGGCTTTTTTGTTTAACAGTAATAATAGAATAATCAGATTCTGTGCTACTCAATCCTAATGCTAAGGGAATTTACTCTATCTGTTTTGTTTCATGACAGAAAACATTCCAGACAAAGTAAATTAAGTTTTGGGTTTTTTAAAGAAAAAAGCTTAACCAGTTATGTAAGTATAATTCATTCTATTAGTGTATGTTAATATTTTGGGAAAATGCCAACCATTAATTGTATGAATCTTACTTTACATAATTTATTGTGTATTTAAGACTTACATATAAAACATACTTAAAGAAGGCTTTCGCAGAAGACATTGTCAAAACACATAGAAATGGTTTCCAAATTCATTACCTATTACAGTACAGATCTGGGAGATTCTTCTACAGTATCCTTTCAAAGCCCTTTAGAGATAACAAAGCAAAGATGATAGTCTGGTTTAGCTATGACTTAAATAAAGAAAAAAAATTAAAACTTTTCTATAAATTGTTAAAACTAAAGGGTTCTTAGAGTGGCTGTCAAACCTTGTTTTATGTATTTCTAGATCTCTCCACTTATGTCCTCAACTGTTTATTATAAAGAAACCAAAGCATTTTTGGATTTAATTGTATTTTGGTTTGTGCCCTTGTAATGCATCCAATGGCATGGTACTTCACAGTTATGTTTTTCTTTTCTTTTTTTTTTTTTTTTTTATGATTATTGCAACTAATGAAAGTCTACATTCAAAATGGAAGAAAGAATTAAATTATTAAAATTTTATTAGCATTTTACACAGCTCCATAATGTGAGACTTGGCTCCATGGACTAAAATTAGAATATAAAACTAAAAGAGAGATTAATTTTTTAGGGTCACAGAGCAGTGTGTGCCTAGAGAGTCATAACACAGACCCCTATAATGGCTTTTTGAGCAGAGCCTAATAAAGGAAGAAATTGCAGCGAGGCTTTTATGCCAAGAGTCTCCAGTTTGCTGAATATAAATTGGTATTTTATGTATTGAACTACAGCAGCAGAAATGCTCAAGTAGGAGTTTGCTTTTTTGTAAACAAAAGCTTTTAGTGGAACCTGTTCCTTGTGTTGCATAGTGGCTTTGACAGGCAGTGGGTTTCCATGTCTGAGGGCTGTTTATAAACCCAAGATGAGATGTAACTTCTCTCTGAAAAAGCTGCCACCAACTTCTTTAGGACTTTATTGACTTTATTTATTTGTCAAGATACTTACCTGATAATTACAAGGAAATTATGAAAAATTAAGCTAATTGCTCCAACAGAGGAGTTAATGTACTGCAGAGTTTCCTCTTTTCCACAAGGCTCTTTGCCCTTCTGGTTTAGTTACCTTACTTTAATTTTCTGTATTGTAAAATTAAAAGTCAACAGTCAGTAGTATTCTTACAGAACACTTTATAAATCTGTAGGAGGGTATAAGCTCAGAGCAATGCTGATTTTGTTGGCTGTTTAACTCAGCAAATTAGCTTTAATGCATAAATCCATAGGGGTATCCTTATCACAAGCTGGGTTTGAAGAAATAAGAACTTAGTATGGTGATCTATTGAACTTAATCACTTTCCATAGAGAATGGGAAAACTGCAGTGCTGAAATCCCTTTAGAACAGGTCTTCTACATTCCTGCTCATTATAAATAATTATGAAACAGGTCCATCAGGTGCCATTTTAAAATATCAGCATCTGCCATCAAAAGCGTTTACAGTAATTTAACACTTCACTATGTTTAAATAATTGAATTTGCAGCAGAAAGAATTGCATTCACTCACACAGAATTGCAGTAGAAATAGTGTACAATGAAATTAGGAAAAAATGGTGACACTGAAGGAAGAAATAAAATCTTTGTCTGAAATCCAAAAAATGAGATTATGCTTCTATTTGGCAATTGTAATCTGTTACAGAATTTCTATGATATGTTTGGAGACAAGATGAACAAATAAAAGTTTATTTGCATACCAGTAACTTTTATGAAATGCTTATTTTAGAGAAAATACACTTTTTTTGAAGAAGAAATTTTTTGTTTTGATCAGTAGCTTAATGATAGCTGCTTTTAATTTGGTAAATTGGCATTAGACAAGTGGAATCACAAGTATAATTTTCTAGCTGTAATCTGACTTGATGTTCTCATTTCAGTCAGGAACTGGGCAGCAGTGGTGCAGCAATAGGGAAGGTTTCACAGCTCTTTGAAACAACCTCTGTCCTTCCTCCTGCTCCTCTCTATTACTCCACGATGAAATGATTCAAAGAGCTTAACTGGTTGATAAATATTTATTCTGGTTTTCGTTTGGATTTTACTTTGCATTGGTTTTATTATGGCTTAACTTTAGAATTGCCTCTTTATGAACTGAGCTAAACGTGCCAGTGAATTCTCAAAGCAAAGAGTAAGGATAGTGTGACATTTGAAAAGAAGGAATTGCAAAAACTGCCCTGGCTTCCTTCCTTAAGCTCAGGTTAAAAGACAAAACTGTTATGAAACTGCACGATAAGTTTAAAAATTCTCAGCCTGTCAGTTTATTTCACACAAAAAGATATAAAGAATGTTTCTTACTCAGAATGAAAGCTGTAGATTAAGAGAAGATTTTCTTGACTTTTCTTTCCCTGTTGCAAGAGGTGTTTACTAATGTCTACTTTGAAGTCAATGCATGACTTGTTTACTCTTAAATCCTTGGATCATAGGTACAAACTGTCCACATCAGTGTGCTTTATCAGTCCTTATTTTGCCTCTTAAATATATTTTAGCAAACACTTGTTAGAATATAATCAGTACTGTTAGCCACTATATCACTATATAGTGCACAGAATAATAATATAAACTTTTGGTATTTTCACTGATTTTAATGCTTTATGCATGTTGGCAATATGCTGAAATTTTCGTGTTTTGTGTCACTGCAGTTGTTTTGTAGATTCATAGGTTGTGTGGTCAAACTGAAATGTTATGTTAACATGGTCTGACTCTAAGTATACTGTGGATAGAAGAACTTTTTTTAGTAATTTACTGGTGAACCTATCTTTGACTGGACCTATTGCTTGGGTTTAAGGAGGCATATATACCTGTCACATGTGTAGGTATGGATACCTCTGAAACCTTCCTAGAAAACTGGATGGCTATTTTTTTGTGTTGAAGACCTGTGGGTTAAACTGTTTCTTGAAGGCTACTTTGATTTTATGTAATGCTTCATTTTCTCAAAGCACTCAGAATTAAACCAGATGCTATCCAATGTATGAATGAATTTTAATGTTTGAAAGGAGCATTATCAATGTACTCTCAGGGATGCATTATCTGTTCAGAAAATGTTTCATGGTCTTCATCAATATAAACTCTGTTTGCTCATGTAAGAGGGAAATTACCATTTCCCAATTGTTTCTTTATTACTCTTAAAAACTTCTGAAGTCTTTTGGGTACTGCTGTGATTCTTTTGGCTGCCTCTGTTTATAGTGCTCTTGCCCCCTGGTTATATCAATCCTTTCTAAGCAGTTGAGCTGGTTGATGCTCCCTGTCAGCAGCTCTAGATAAGATGTTTAGGGGAAGCTGATAGCAATCAACCTCTGGCTGCTCTTTTGGAACTGACAGAAGCACAAGCCTGCAGCAGAGGTTGGCACAAGCTAACCCACACCAGCTCCCTGGTGATCTCTGGAAAAGTTATACCCTGATAAAGAGACTGTGGAACAGGTGAGGAAGATAACTCTCTGTCACAGGAGGCTACAGAGGCAGGTACACCTCAGCCAGGGTGAAGAAAAAGAGGCTGATATTTCCTGGAGAGTGTCTCTGGCAGGAGATGGATGCATTCCTCTGCAAACCTGACCATGTCATGAGAGGTTTGTTGTTTGTCAGCCACTGGGATCCAAGAGTCTGCAGAGAGTGTCCCAGCATGTGCCTGACCCTCTGGCTACTCCCCAGTGATCATTCATTTGGGCACTAATCAATAATCAATGGGTAGTGCCTGGGGAGCTAAAGAGTGACTGCAGAGTTCTGGTGAGGATGAAGGGCATGGTGCCTACAGGGTGCTCTCCTCTCTCCTGCTGGTAAAGAGGAAAAGCTCAGGGAGGACTGGGAAAATTTTCAAATCAACATTTGACTGTGGATTTGGTGTCACAGCTGGGGATTTTGGTTATTTTCACTGTGGGGACCTGTTTGAGGAACAATTGTGTCAGAGAAGGGGTGCAATAAGCTGAAGAGAAGGGCAGGAACATGAGACAGTGACGTTTTTAAAAACATTTCTGTGATGAGGTATCTCTCATCTTCTTTATGTAAACACCAGTACACAAATGCACATGGAATGGGAAAGGTGGACTTGGAGGTCCATGCACATTTGCAAAGCTGTCATCTCACTGAGTGTCCAGTGACTGGGACTGCTTGGATGCCTGGAGTGCTGAAGGAAACAGGACCTAAAAGGTGGGGAAGAAAGTTGTGTCCTATGCAAAATAGGGCTGGAGAAAACCCTGGGAAAGGAGTTAGATCAGTCAGTGTAGCATTTTCAACAACTGAAGTAGAACATTATCATTAGGTGTGTTAAGAAATTTAACTTTGTGAAGTACTCTGAAGGCCAAGATTGCCAGTTCATCGTTGGATTGTGTAGGTAACAATTTCTGGATGTAACTGGGGACGTTTTGATGTTGGTGTGAATCAGTTTCTTTGTATGCATATTCCTCTGCTCAGATTCTCTCTATGAGTGACAGACTGGAACTTTAGAAGTTGTTTTTTTTTTAACTTACTTCACTAGGAATTCAATTGGTATTACATATCAGCTACCTAACAGACACAAGATGTTCAAATGATAGTGATTTTCCATTCTAACTGCTTGGGCTTTTTAAAAGAAATGATTAGAGGTGAGGCACCTCGCTGTATATCCCAGTTATCTGCTGTTTTCTGAAAGACTTAGGATCCCCTTTATGAATGCTTTATTGTTTGACTACTCTAGTCACATACAAGAAGCAGAAAATGTACAAGATTTTATGGATTTCTAGTTCTCATTAAACTAATAACTTTTCAATAGTCCATTCCTGACTTTCTTCTCGGTAATATCTGTCAATGACCACTGCAACACTAAGAACAGAAACAATTAATACCTCAAAAAATCAAACTTTGTCTTAAATCAAAAACTCTCTGTTGGATAATTTGCTAAGGCTGGGACATTTTTATGAGAAAATATTGCTGTCTATGGCATATTAACATTCTATAAAAGCAAGACAATAAAAATGTACGTGTAAAAAATTTCAGAGGTTACTCAGAGATGCTTACCTGCCTCTCCCATGTTTTCTCTAGCAGGACCTTCAGAAAGCTGTAACATTTGGCTTTATCTTAAGATTAAATGATAGAACACAAACATGACAAAAATAGCCTGACCTGTAAGGTTTTTGAACATATTTCAGTAATAATGCACTATACATTTTTGCAATTTATTCCATGCCAGGAGCACAGAGACACTATAGAAAATATGTTTTTGTAAGTATTTTATTTTGATTCTGCTTGTTTTATTCTCTTCTATTTATCCTGGTGTAGGGTATTTAATTTTTGTATTACTTGTATACTTAGAACCTTTTTTGCAATTTGCATTGTTAAATGGTATCCTTGTAGCCCCAAAGTTTAGATGAAATTCATATCAAATTACACAGGGAGAAATGACCTCTGCATGCTAAGAGTTTCATCCTTTTTGAATTGAAAATAACTGCAGGTGAGGCTGAAGTTCTGGACATATGGAGCTGCTCACTATGTAGAGGTTTGCAATGCCATGGCTATAGTGCTTTAAGTTTAATTTCATTTACATGAGCAGTCTGATTGGCAGGAAGAATCTAATTGAAAAAAATTGTGGAAGGTTTAACTATGAATGTCTGCTGGTGTCCCTTGACTCAAGTTTGCAGTGGTTTTGCTCTTGTAAGTACATCTACTGTCTAGCTTTACTAGTTAGATGGCATAAAGTTTTCATATTATTATTATTCAAATGTTTAAAATATTGTTCACTCCTTATCTGTGTGCTCCAGAGCTGAGAGGATGCTAGCATGCCTGCTGCTCATGCTGAGCTCTTGGTCAGCTGGAGCCCAGTGGGAGAACAGTGTGGGAAAGGCACTTGGTTCCCATTGCTGCTGTATCTGTGCTTGGCAGGCTGAGTGCTTCAGTCTGTGTCAAATCTATCGCTCTGGATTTGGAAACGTGCTCCTGCTAAGCTGTTAGAACTTTCCATGTTTTATGAAAAGTGTTTTGTGCAGGCCCAAAATATATAACACTAAACTGTTAATGCTGTAAGTTAGTGAAACATGCCCCTTCTCTGTGACTGGTGTCACTCATTCGTCCTGTCTGGATCTTGAAGGCTCAGTTTTGATGTCACTATCTTTTTTGGTAAAATGGGCTAAATTATTAGAGTGCTGGGCCAGCTTGCACAACCTGCTTGGTGAAAAAGGTTGCACATTCAGGTCCAAAGACTTTACAGGAGTTACCCTGTCAATTAAAGACCCAGAGCAAAAAGTAGCTAAGCAGAATAAGGTCAATTTTATGATTTTTTGGAGATATTTACTAGATTATTTGTAATTTAACAAATATTATATATTGTTAGTTTAAAGTTTGAAGAGCTACTTAGTTTTTCCTTCAGTTTTGGAAGATTTTTCAGTTCTATAGTTTTGGGTTTTGTTTTTTATGTTAATCTAGGGAAATAAATCAGTGAGAGTAGACATTGGTAAGACATCTGTTTGTGGTTTTACTACAAGACTGTATTCTAGTTAAATGTGAAATGAAAATTTCCAAATTAAAATTCCAAACCAGTGGGTTTGGACATGTATTTCATGTGTTTAGATGTTTATTAAATATTCTAGGCCCTGCTTCAAAGCCTAATCTCAGGTCTTTCGAACATTCTGAGTTCTTTGCAAAGGTGGCCTCTTCTGCATAATTTTTAGATTATGCATGTTTTCTTAGCTAATAATCATTAAATCCACTCTTTATGTTTGGGCTAAAGTCAGTCTCTCTCTCTAACACTGGGTAATTAAAGAAAGACTTGAAGTGTTGGCCTCCACTGCCCTCGTTTGCAATCCCAGACTCTGCTCCCATAATTGAAGTCATGAATGATTCTTATTCTCATCATGGCCCTGTTTGAGCCCTGTGTCTGTAGCAATTTTTGTTTGTTTAATTACTGAGCCTGGAAAAGTCAATTCTAAAACCAAATGTGGATCTTTATAAGCACATCTTCTAATGATCCTTTCTTTTTTCTTCCCCTCCCCCCAAAATGCGAATAAAAGTGTGGATTAAAATTGTTTTGACCTTAAAAATATATTTTGTTTCAAAAAACATAGATTAAGGCCTAACATGACATAACTTCTTTAGCAATTAATAGTGCTAATTTATGGACAGATGTATATTCGCTTAATGAATCTGAAGATTATGTAATTTATTTCATTTTAAAAAGAGATTCAGGAATTCAAGAAAATGTAATTAGTACTTGTAAGTTAAATATCAAGGGATTAGCAGGTTTGCCATCTTTTTCCAGGAGTATATATTTTCTTAAATTTGCATGTTTTTTTTGTTTTTTTTTTTAATGCTTAGCTCCTGCTCTGTATTTACAAATCCTTCTGCCTGTTAAAATATTCACCAACTGGTATTTAAATTTAACCTGGTTATTTTTTTGTGCTGCTTCATAGTCCTATCTAAATACGTTTTTAGGGCTGTTTGCATTTTCTTCATTAGCATAATGCATGATAAATATGTAATAAAACTGCTTGTTGTTCGAATGCATTCCTAACTCCTATTTACATTATATTGACTGCACTGATTAATCTCCAGCTTTCTTTCACATACTCTGTTGGTGTACTATTAGTTGTTAAATATGTATATGTATGCTATATATGCAAAAGCTCTTTTGCATCTTTAGTCTAATGCTTTATCAGAGTTTCTAAGAATAGTCAGACATGGCACATTATTTTTATCATTATTTTGGCCAGGTTATTGCATGGATATATTTCCTCATAATTTAATAATAAATTTAAAAAAAAAATCAACAAGAGAGTGATGTTCATAGAAAAGCATGAAAATATTGCCTGTATCAAAATAGCATAACTAAAAAGTAATCAGCACTAACTATAATGTAAGAAGGAGGGGAAGAACAGAACATTTAGGACCTGATTTTTCACTGAAGTCCTGTTACCTACAATTTCAGGTAAACATCTCATTCTAAAGGTTTTATTGAATTCCTCAGGTTCTATTGTAGTCAGTTGAATTCTTTGCTTCTATTCCTCTGCCTTGCTCAGAACCTTGCTTTCGGAAGGCAATAAATTTTTCTGCATTTTTAGGCTATATTTCTTCAGCTTTGTAATGTTGTTATTTGTTCTTGTGCTAATATTGTCCTTGAGCTTGATGGTTTTGCTCTGATTGCTTTCACCCCATGATTTAAGGAGCACTCATGTAGCTGCTCTAAGCCTTTCTTTGTCTAGGCTCTCAATAGGGTTTTGCTCTTCTCAACACTCTCTACTTAAAACTAACAATTTTCTTCTATTCCACTTGTGGTTTATCATTCTTGGACATGTCAGATCAGATAACAGAATTCCAAATCAAATGGTGTTAAGGCTTTGCAGAATAAAATCAATATTACATTTCTTGAAGATGAATTTGGTTTATCTTTCAAAATTGATATTTAGTTGAAAAAAATAGCAAGTCTTGCATTTCAAGGCTGTTATCTCTCTGTTCCTTGAATGCTCAGATGTATGAAGTATTTCCAGAAGGTGCTGTTGTACATAACACTATACATATCTTACATACTTGCAGCTATTCTGTAAAGTTTGACAATTGTAATTTTGCAGTTCTTGGTGAATGTGGCAGGCTTTGGTTCTGATCTTGAATACCTTGTCTGCATTTTCTGAACAATAGCTGGACATGCACTACTAGAGCATTAAAATGAGCTGTGCTTTGTTTAGATTGGGATTCCTGTGTAATCTGCAGGGTGATTACATTCAGAATGTCCCAAAATTTGTATCAATTCTAGAAACTCTTAGAAAGATTAAATTTCCACTTCTTAACCTTCCATCTTTGAGTCCAGGCAGGCTTGACAAGTCTCTGCCATAGAACTCATTCACAAACTACTATAATGCTTATTTAGATTCTAAGTGTATTGCTGTGAACTAGAGATGAGTGCATTTAAACATTAAAAACATTAATTTGTTTGAGTTATTTAATACAGCCATCCATGAAAAAGCTGTTCTTCTAAAGTCCTCCTATACTGTGTCATAAAGCATTCCTGGAATTAAGTGATGTACTGAAATTTTGCTATCTGATTCTGTGAGTGAAGACCATGAAGAAAATTATTAGTTCTGAACTGAGAAAAATTTGAGAGAACCTTTTCATAGTGAAGGCAGAAACATGTCTAATAAGCAAAGTTTAACTGTAATACTGATTTCAGGTATCCCATATAGGCCCTTTCAGAATTTGCCCTGCTGATACTCTAGTAAAACGGATTTCCTTTTTCAGAGCACAAAGTAAAGCATTATAGCACTGCTATTATTCTGACCACTAGACTATAATTGCTGAAATTTAGTATTTATGGTTTTCCTTTTATATTTTAAATAAGTTTAATGTATTGTGTTTCACGTTTGAATTTTTCTATATTTATTTCAATATTGTTTGATACACACCTAAGATACCATTTGGCACCCCGATCACACCTGGATACCGTTGCATATTTACAGCCATTCCATCTTGCAGGGAACTTTTGAAGTAAATATTCTAGATATGATGTCCTCAAATCCAGTCTGATTCCACCAAGCTGTGGCGTTTTAGCTCCTCTCTGGGCCCTTGCTGCTCCACATCCATCAGTGTCACTCACACTTCTGTACTGAGATTTGCATTGGCTAGAAAAGGCAAGACACCTTCTTTCTGCTGCATGTTTAAATAGGAGTCATTAAAATGTTGATTTCTAAGTCTTTACATTACGAATTACCAGACATCCTGCTTTGCCCTTAACCTATTTCTCTGCCTCTCCTACTCTAGCCCTGCATAAAATTGTTGAAATGTAAGTGGAATGCTTACATTTATGCAAAACGTGAGCAGATGTTTCCAGCCTCAGAGTATGGGCTTAAGAGGTTCTGCCTGTTGAGCATGAGCAGTTCTCTTCCTCAGATAAATAGATTTAAGGGTTGTTTTTGGTTTTTTTTAAAATTACATTACAGGTAGATTTTAAATAACTTCCTGGAGAATGGAAAGTCCATAGTAACCCTTCAGTCAAAGCTTGTATTTTTAAAAAGTATTGGAATTTTGGACACATTTTAGACTGCTTTTCCTCATGAGCAGCCTAAGGAAAAAGATCATCACATTAATCTGTTTGCTGCATTCTTGGTGAGGTAATCCCTCAAATGTTAAAAATCTGTCCCCTACAACATTTGTAAGGTTTCTTCTAACCTGCTTCTTTAGCATTTCAATGCAGAAATGCTCATGATATATATAAATTATTAAAATTAGAGTTTCGAATTTTTCATTATATATATGTAATTTTTTTAAGATATGCTTTTAAAGTGGAAATA
>VZTB01003833.1:62962-102717 GCA_013397245.1 Thryothorus ludovicianus
CCTATATGTAACTGAATCTTAATAGTTACAAATTTTCCCAGAGTCTCATAATGATATTGAAAATTTCTCTGTTTTTTTTTTTTTTTAACTGAAATTAATCAAACTTGCATGCCCTGTGGAAGTATGGTCTATTGAATATAAAAAGTATTGTGCTGTAGCTGTGAACAGTATTCTGACCTAAATTAGTGGAAAACAGGAGTTGTTGTTGAAGATGTTATTAAACACACTAAATTTTGTATTTTTTTCGAGATATCTAGAATTAATTTTACACCTGATCTTGACCTAAAATTTAGGAATTTTACTGCCTAGTACTTTAGCTTTGTTCCTTTAGACTTCTGCTATATTTTTTGATAAAGCAAAGCCAAGAACAGCTTAGTTTCGATTTACAGACAAATTAATCCATCTTGGACACTTTCTTGTTTAGGTTTCACTATTTTTTCCATTTTGCTTTCCTCAAGTTTCATATAAAACCAGTTGTCAATAAGGTTCTAGAGGGGAAAATTCCGAGGTGCCTGTAGTATCATTGAGCATTCTGTTTTGTTGGTGTGGGACAGAGTTACCCTCAGGTGAGTTCAGCTTGCCTTGATGTCAGAAATAGCACTTTTCAGATGGGGATAAAAGGAAGGTACAGACACTCGAGCAGCAGAATCCCTGTTCTTCCCAGTACTATTTCTAAAGAATGCTGTGTTTCTCAGTGTTGTTTTTTTTGATTGCACTTGAAGAAATATTACCTTTTCTCACATGGAATCAGTCACCCAGTATGCACATGGCTCTTTCCATTCTCTGCTCAGAATTGGCTGTTTAGATTTCAATTGCCCTTTCCCATTTACCTTATATAGCTTTATCTTTATGAAAGATTTTGTAATTAAATACAAGTAATGAATTTCTCTCCATATGAAATTATAAAAACTTTAGTTAGTGGATTTCAGTCTCTATTTTTTATTTTTTTTTAATATAGTTACCTGTGCAATTTCTCTAGACTAAATATTTTTAAAATCTAAGTGGAAAATGCAAAATATTTTGAAATATTCTCCCATTTGTTTTCTCAAATATTAGACTGTTTGAAAATATCTCTTAGCAAAATTACAGTATTACAGTTTTGGTTACTGCTAATATTACAATTTTTGAACACTATTCCTGATTCAGACACTGTAACTCCCTTGGTCTCTCTTCATTTTCAGGCTCTTCAGTAGGAACTAGGTGAGGGTGTATTTTAGTTTCCTTTCCTCTGGCCCTTCCTGCCCCCTCACTCCCCACCTCCACTGCATTTCCAGGTTTTGAAAAAGCAAACTGCAGCTTTCAGTAGTGTTTATCAATTTTGTGAATATATTAACTGCTGATTGTTATTTCAGCAGATTGATGAGACCCATACTCAGTCCTACCCAATGACAAAAAAATTAGTATAAAACATGATATGATAAAAATATATCATACACCAAATTTTTAAAACCAGTGCTATATTCATGTGCTATTTTGATTTCACTTCTTTCTATCTCTGTCTTTGCTGCTAAGACAATTATTTCAGATATAGCTGAATGTGCAAAGGTTGTGGTGTTACTAAATCAATATTTAATATTGTAAGGAACCTGAAAAAGAATAAGCAACACCTTTACTGTTCAGCAGAGGTATTAAGTCTGATTTTGCAGGTTTAAAAATCAGAGATAACATCAAGTTCACTTAACCAGGAGAGTGCTGGCAGATTAGTCCAAGGCTCCTTCACACTCTGCAGCAAATCAGAACAGACATTCAGACAGATTAAAGGTATGCTCTGCCACCAAATATTTTAATACCAGATACGCTTGAATTCTGCAGCACTTTAATTCCACAAATCCTGACCTGTCCCTGTAATTCTAAGAGGCAAACACAAATATGTTAATCTTCTGAGGATATTTTCTTCGTGCTGCTGTTGTGACCTTATTTAATACGGCTTACAAAGGGTCAGCATTTTGAATGTACTCTGTAGGTCTTAACCATCAGGATTAAAACATTTACTTTCTTAAGGAAATTTCGGAATAAAAACTAACAACATTCATTTTCCTTTGAGAGATTCATAATGGTTTAGGTTTATGTCTATTCATATCCACAGAAAAGAAGAAAAAACCTTGCCACTATCTGTGTAAGTGGACTGTCTTCCAGGCTTCCACTCTCACGTAATTGTCTGTATGTAATTTGTGCTTTTTGCTAGCAGTTAATTTTTAAAATTTAAATTTTATTCAGCGAAATAATAGACTGTGATCACTATGCTTATTCATCTAGGCCACTGAATAGCCTTTGAAAAATTTTGACCTTTGTTTTAAATTTGTTTTTAAAATAAAGTTTTAAAATCATCAATTTTAGTTTCCACATTTCAATATTTACAGTTCTGCAGTATTTCATACATTAATTTTTTGTCTATCTGCAAGTCCAGGACTATTCCTTGAGATTACTTCCAAAGATTGCTTTCGTTTTGAATTTAACATGCAACCTACTGGTGGAGTAAAAAAAACCAAAACAAAACAGGGCAGAAAATAATTACTAGTTTAAAAAAGAAGAAAAAAGGTCAATAACTGTGAGTAGACACTGCAGTTGCAGGCTGACCTTTCAGAGACTGTGGAGTTTATTGCTTCAGGGTCTTATTGGCAGCAGTGGCAGTAGAGTAAACCATTCCAGCTTCTGTGGTTCCTGCTATTATCATACCATTAGCATAAACATGGATTGTGGGAAAACGTCATTTTGAGACCAAGTGGAGACTGAGGAGAAGTATGTATACATTTAAGCGAAACACCTTATAATTTTTTTTCCTGATAATCTTGCTTGTTGGTATTAGAATAAGAATGAACTAGATATAGGCTCATGTTTTTGCAGTCAGTAAGAGCAAATCTCAGACAGGCCCCATGATTCTGTCAGAGCTTAATGTCTGTAAACACACTTGTTAAATGACCAAAAGTGTGCATTTTAAGTACAAATTACCAACTTTAAAATTTCCCCCTTTTTCTTCTTCCTCTTTAATTTCCCCCAAACATTTTCAAGATACTTTTTATTCCTATGTTTTTTCAATTTGTTGTTCTTGTTTTTAAGAGTTTGCCATTTCATTTTTTACTAGTACAGTCTCACGCACTCTCAACTGCAAATTTAGGTTCATCCAAATAGAAATGAGATCAAAATATATACCTTGAGTTTTATGAAAGCTCTTTCGAAATGTTTTGGTGAGCCTTGTCAGGCAGATTACCACAGATTTTTGAACATGCTTTGAAAAGTTCACCCTTGTCCTTGAGGCTAAAAGGTAAAATAAGTAAAAGTTACATCTGAGTTGTGGCTGTACTTTAATAAATGTTTTTCTGTGCCCTCGTCTTAGATCCTGTGGCTGAGGCTGGTGCCACACTGGGAGTGGCAATGTGAATGTGGAAATATCCCCTGTAATGAGTTTACATTGTAGAAAGAAATAATTTATGTATCTGTTAGATTTCTGTCTTATCTCAGGAATCTGAGAGCTTCTGCTTTCTTAACAGATGCATTTGGAAATAACAGTAGAACCTGTAATAGCTATTAATGCTGTATTCATATCATTAAAAAACTTTTAAAAACCCCAAGCCCCACTCTGATAGAATAAATAACAACAGCCTTTATTTATCAGGGGAAAAAAAAAACAACACATTATCTCCCAAAATTCAGATCATCTTTGAGAATCTCAATTTTTTTGTGGAAGGGAAGGCAATATTTTCTATTTAGCACAGTTTTTAAAATCTT
This sequence comes from Thryothorus ludovicianus, assembly GCA_013397245.1. NCBI lineage: Eukaryota > Metazoa > Chordata > Aves > Passeriformes > Certhiidae > Thryothorus > Thryothorus ludovicianus. The sequence goes on from VZTB01003833.1 coordinate 66,689, forward strand.
ATTTGGGATAGTAGCAGGTAATATTAAAATATTGGAATTTTTCTCTTAATATTGCAACAGAAGCAAACAGTACTAGTTGATGTATAGGATTTAGAAACCAGTTTTCTGTGTTTTCTTCATTGTGATTCTATGAAAATCCTAGCTGCTTCTGTTGAGGACAAAAGATTTCTTGTATTTTTAAGGCTCAAGTCTTATCTTGCTTCTCTTCACTATATAGGGTAAAGTTTCAGAATTTGTCTCTCAATCTCAAAAAACCAGATCAGCAATTTAGGTACAGAAATATAATCTCTCTGGCAGTGCAGTCAGATCTCCTCTTTCAAGGTTATATTAGTTTGATACAAAGTCTAAACACAAATAGAAAAACTATTTGACACAAATAATGTCAGATCTGTCAGTTGGTCAGAGCTTGAAGAAAGCAAAATATTATTAAAAAGGAACAGTTATATTAGTAGCCATGTATTTGAAAATTTTAAAGAACATTCCCATAAACACTTATAACTTGTTCTCTGTGTGTGGCATAGGAAAATGCTGGATTTTTTTTTTATGTTATTAGGTATGCATTTTTTTTGGCACGGAACTTATGTGTTTTATGTCATCCTCATTTTCACTCATCCATTAATGTTAGCAGGGATTTGATCATTGACCAAATGTGGCTGCAAGAACCAAGCCCCGTGTGAACTGCAAAGCTTATAAAAATTGGCTGCTGGATCACTTTGTGAAGGGTTTGATGTATTTAGAAAGTAATTAGTTTGAGAACGCTTCAGGTTATTGTAGTAATCCTTAACAAGCAGTCGAACTTGTAGTTATGTTCATCAGAAAACAAATAATATTTGCTAATAAAAATCAAGCTGCAGTGAACTTTTTTCAGGCAAATTGCTTCCCAAATTAAACCTGTAATAACCCTTTAAAGGAAAGTGCACTTAAACAGGAGTAGCTATAGGTTACATTTCATGATGGTAATGTTGTGGGGCAAACTCAGATTCTTTCTGTTCTTTTGGTACTTGTTACCAAATAATTGCTTTTCTAGATGAAGAGAATCTTATTTTACATTAAAATTCATGGTCAAAGTAAAGCTCTTGTGGTGGGTGTCTCCTTAGATTCAGACAGGTGTTTTGGCCCATATGTCAAAATAAGTGTTTTATTTGTCTGTATTTTGTGAATTTGTCTGGTGACTTTCCCTAGACAGACTAATCTCTCTAAGAGGTCAGGAGTGAATATGTTTTCAGGGAGAGCACATAAAATTAGGGTCTTGCAAGGTAACTTTGTTTCTTTGATGATAAAGGATGCTTTAAGCGACCACAGGTCTTAATAAGTAATCCCATGGATCGCAGAAGGTATCAAGAAGATTTGTTTGAACAATATGATTCACGTGACACGTTTAAGCCACTGTTTTCTCTTGAAAAATATTAATCTGTCAGCATAAAGTTTTGTACTGAAAAAAGTTTCCTCTCAATAACTGGAACACTCATCTTGGAAACTTTTCCACTACTTTTGTGTAATTGTGTCTTATTGAAGACCTGGGATGGGTTCCAGAGCTTTCCAAAGTCTTTCACATTCTTTATTGATAAACATGTTAATATAATTTCTGCTATCCTTATAATGCTTCCCATTTTAAACTCTCTTCTGACTGATAGTCTAATTTTTTGTCCATTCTTTTTATTTTTTTAGACTCCTACTCTGGGTAATCTTTGTCAAGAAAACGGATGAAAATTTTCTGAAATAATTACCTTTGAGTTGAATTTAAGATAAATTGGTCTGGGAAAAAAAAAAATGGATAATTTTCTCAAAACTAGAATTGGAAAATGGATATAATCTACATATCTTGACTTATTTTTATTAAAAATATTATTCATTTTCCAAGAGTTTAGATTAATTTTTTAAGAAGTGTATATTGGTTTGACAGATATTTTTGCCCCACAAGTGAAAGTAGACATATTTACAAAGAAATAGTGAACTTCCTTGCAAGAAAATGCTTGGATTTCAGTTTATTTAATGTCTAGCTACTAGGATTTCAAATAGCCATCAGACTTAGCAAGTGGTAAAGACAGTACATCAGACTAAGATTCAAAAGAAGAAAATATGAAGGCAAAGTATAGCAGAAGTCATTCCTGCTCTGATAATTCAGGAGCTCATAAAAAAGCCTTTTGAGAGATAGACTGATATTCCAGGCTTTGCAGCTATGGATGTTTAGCTATTTGCTGTGGTAAAATTATTAAATCCTTTCCTGTTTGCCATTTGATTTTGACAGCTACATATGTACTTTATATTTGTCAGATAGAATGGGTAAACTATTTTTGGCATGTTTATTACTTGCTAGATACTCATTTATGTACTGTATGAGAAATATTTGTTGATAAATGGTAAGGCATTTGCCCATTTGGTTAACAGGACATTCTGAAAAGGAAAATAATGAACTAACAACAGAAAAATCACAGCAGGTACTGATCATCCAGTGTGCTTTGTTCCCTGTGGGAAGGCATGGATATTCATGTGGACACTAAGTATAATAAAATGGTATTAGACTACTCAAGAGAGGATAAGAAGATGTTTATAGTAAAATACATATAATATTATGGAAGTGGGAATGTTAGAGGGAATGTGCTATTTTTCCAGCCAATCCTAAATAGAACTAAAGCTTCAGCTGTCTCTCATAAAATACCAAGCAAAGATACAGAGATGGATTAGAAACCCAAACCAAAATTCTTGATAGAATGTCCTTTTTTAATTTCCAAATATATGTGAAGATTTTAATGAAAGGTGCCTTCCCTCATGTCCATTTCCCATTCTAGGCAGAGAGAATGAGATGCCACATTGTAGAATTATTGATTTATTTTATTTTTTCTGTGAACTCAAGTCTTTGTTAAGACAGTAAAAACTCATATTTCTTGGCCTTCTGCCAGTGCTCATGTTAAAACATTTATGGAATTAATGATAAATTTATTGTACAACTGTCCTTTTACACCTTGGCTCACTAGACTGAGTGTAAGAAGTAAGCGTCAATGGCAAATAATAAAGTAACTATTTCAAAGAGCTACCACATGCCTTACATTTTTACAAATTGTTATTGACTTGAATTGTTGAGTCAAGGAAAGTGCTTTTCCTGCTGATGTATAACATGGCTGCGTGAAAAAGATGAAATCGCCTTTGTGTTCATGCAAAGTTTCTCATACTGATTCTTAATGACCATAGAAATTTTACAGGTTGGGGTTTTGGGGGTTTTTTATGAGTTTTATGTATTTTAATACCTGTGAATACCATGTTCCTTTGATGTTCTGCAGATTTCATGAAGAATGCAAGACTAAGTAGAATATAAAATCTCTGTATCTTTGTTGTAGTTTGAATTCAATCATTGGGTTTTATGAACCTATTCTACAAGAAAAACTGGGAATTTCTTTTCTTCCTACATCATTCTTGCTTTCAGTGGCTAAATGATGTGGGGAGAATGTAAGAGGCATGACTTGGAAAATTAGGTTGTCTTTAGTTTTTTATAATTGCAGTATTTATACAGCAGAAGCAAATACATTTTTTTCTATGTCTAGTCCTGCTTAATGGGGATCACAGTGTCAAATTGCATTTTGACACAAGAAGTATAGATGGAAAGGTCACACTGGATGAGATAATATTACCTGTATAAACTTTGGCTCCTTCTCATTGATATGCAAGTTTGTTCTGCAATTTTGGAGCTGATGGTAAGGTTCTAATTAGTCTCTAGAGTATTCATGTGGACAATAGATTGCTCATTAGTCTATCAACTTTCCATGAAACTAATTGGCTGTTTCTCATGTCAGATGTGGAAACTGAAATGACAAATGTTACTTTGCCTTCCAGATGTTGCAACTGCCTGTCCAGATAAAAAGTCCATCTTAATGTATGTGACTTCACTCTTTCAAGTCCTGCCCCAGCAAGTCACCATGGAAGCCATCAGGGAGGTGGAGATGCTGCCACGGCACTCAAGGGTCACTAGAGAAGAGCACATAGAAGTACATGAACAACATTTTTCACAAGAAGTGAGTTTCAATTTTCTGCTTTCATCTTGCTGCTCTAAAGTGGTTATTTCCCTGCCTTCCCCATGGGTTTGATGTTAAATGGCCAGTGGAAAGCAAAACCCCATGGGCATAATGGGCAAAGTCTCATCAACAGGCAAGCCAAATGTAGTTCTCTGCATGTACTTTCATAGTGGTTTTCATCTCACACCAGATTGTTTTAAAAATTACTATTCAGCAAGTAAGTGCTTTGCATTTCAGTTCTGAAACATTGTGTATTTTGATAGTGGCAGGATGCCTCAAGAAAAAACAAATTTGGGGAGGCTTACGTTTAAAAGCAAATAGAAACATCTATACCTTTTTAGAGAATAGCTGTTAACATGTCTCTGTAGTTATGATGCATTTGTAATTTTTTAGCATTTTATTTACAATGACTTGCATTTTAAAATAATCTCGGTTTACTGTTGTCCTCTCAGAAACCTCATGTAATACTTGTAATTAATTTATGATTGTTATGTCAGTTTTATTATTTACTGAAATCATCAGGCAGCCTCTGCTGAAGTGCTTAGTGCATTTTAGACTTAGTTTACTTGTCTGCGCTTATTCTGTATGGGATGCTCACTCTCTTTTGGAGTATTGAGCAGATAAGTATTGGCTTCTGTTTATTCAAGGTGTGAAAAAGATCACTCTCTTTTTGAGCCTCTGCTTGTAAATTATAAAGAAGCTTCACTTTACATTGGTATTCTGTTGGTGTTGAGTCCTGACAGTTTGTTGCTCTTGGTAAGGGTGTCAGATTAAATGAGAGGTTTCCTTAATACCATCCCATTTTGCCTGCTGAATACCAACGCTGTCCTTGTAAAGGGACCTTCCTGCTTCTTTTTCTTCAATTGCTCTTAAAATCAATGTTTGCTTCTACAATCCATGCTCCTACCCACATGTACATTCTAATCTGTTCGTAGATCAGAGTCAGTGTGCCCCAGGGACCTTCGCCTTCTCCCAAACCGCGGTTCAAAAGTTACGCGTATGCACAAGCTGTGTATGTCACAACCCCTGACCAAAAAAGGAGGCAGGTTCCTCCACAGGTCTGTCAATATTGTAATTTTTTGAGAGAGTTGTTACGTTAAGCTCATGCTTGGAGTGAGAGAGTTTGTGCTTTTTGCTTCTACCTCGTCTTAATGACCTGCTTTTTCCAGGACTTTTTTTTCTGTCGAGTGGTTACTTTTTCCTGTGTATTTCTGCATGGCTGGCAATAGCTGTTGTGCTGATTGTAGGGGAAGATTAACATTCAAGCACTGCTATTTTAGAATCATAAACTTCTTTCTTCAGTCATTTTTGAAATCAGTGCATACATTCCCTTAAAAAAATATTAGAAGAACAAATCTAACGTAAGCCATATTTGGCATCTCTTTTATTAGAGCCTCAGGTTTAGTTATAGAAAAAAAAAAGAACTATTGGCTTTCTCCTTCTTTTTCTAACCCTTCCTATTAAAGAAAGTAGTAAGTGATGGCATTTGTCAGAAGGTTATTCTAGTTGGAAAAAAAGGAGAAACAAACATTAAATTTAACCCCGGATTATTAGATTACAATCAGTTGGTCATTTTTATCACAAATGACATCTTGCTGAGGTTAGGGTGTCATATTTGATTTTTACTTATTTATTTTATTTTATTTTTTACTTTTAAATAGCTGGGATGTTTTAATAAAACACGTTTCAGGTAATCCTTATAATGAGAATTTCAGTACTTGAATTTTTATAACTTTTGACAAGTATGAGACCCAAAGGTCATATTGTGTACTGCAATTTGTTTTCCTTTCATTACTTCAGGGAGAAAAGATCTGTGTGTATGTGGCACTACAGTTTGAGTTTGCCTCCGGGTACTTTTTTCTGTCTAACATCTAAAAATCTATTGCAAAATTACACTTCTGTTCAACACTGTGTATTCAAATCTACTGTTCAAGTGACAGGTATTTTATTGATTTATGACTTCCTTTAAATACTCCAGGACAGAAACACTGTGCACACAAGCATGAGCCCTGCTACATTATTCTAACATCAAATATGTTGCAGTGGTGAATCAGACAGCTTTGAAATAAGATGTTTAAAACAATGGTAATTGTTTTGTTCTGCATAGACACTATACAGATATGTTAGGGTAATGAGAAGTTATTATATAGGATAGATTTTTTTCTTTTTCTTGAGGTACGTCTATTGTGATCAGTTACAGGTTTTGTCAGTACCTCCACCATCAAAAGTAATGTGAAAACTGAAATAAATGAAATAATTTCTACAAAGCATGGTTGCTGAAATTTACTAAGATATAATTTGGTTATTATGTCCTTATCTTAAGTTCCAGTTTTCAGATCTCTTCTACTTGAATTTGGAAGCTTCATCTACTACACTTTTATGCAATAATTAATACAATAATATTATATTCTACGAATTTGGCAGAAGTTGAAGAGCTAACCAGAATCTGAGCTGAATTGTACAGCCACAACAGATATTAACAAACAGAAAACATTCATTCAGGAATCCCTCAGGAAAACCACGAGACAAAGTCTCATTATAATCAAGATAAACTTGAATTACAAATAATAACAAATAGTATCCCAAATCAATATATGGAATTCTTAGTCAATCTTTTTTTTTTATTATTTTTTTTTAATTAAGCTATTTATTAAAGAGCTGTTGATTATTTATTAAAACAGGTTTATAATTCTGGTTAAATAGTGGTTGATAATTTTTTTCTCCAGATACATGGGGCTGGTATAATTTAATAATCCCACCTATTTTAACTAAATAAAATCAATATTATTTCCTTATAATTTCTTTGTAGCTTTTCAATCTTCTGCCAGCTATATTATGATTTTTGGATGCCATTATAAATAATTGCAATGGGCTTAAGATTTCCAGTAAAATCTACTTCTCTAGGAGACTGCAATAGAGAAATCAAGAGGAACACAACTTTATTTTTTTTTTTTCCTTCTTGGATTTTGTAAAATTTCTAGTTATCAAAGAAAAGTTTATTAGATTTAGTTGATTATGGCCAATTTCCTTGGTATTTTTTGTTCTGTCATGGAGAAACAATTTTCATAAAGTATTTTGATGTTCTGTTGAAATCATGAAATCCTTCTTTCTTTCTCAATCTCTGCAAACTTTCAGCATATAGGACTTGAATATTATAATTTCCCCAAAATAATCATAATTAAATAAGACTTCTTTCCAAAGATTTTGATCATGATCCTCCAAATATGGCTTTTGATACATGTCATACATTTGATTCCTATGTCAGTTGTCAGAAATTGTGAGATGTGAACTGTGATTCTCTGAGCTCCATGTTGGCAAGAAGGAATAACATTTCCTTTCACATCATCGTTTGTCAAAAGTTCTTTCTCTTCTATCTTCCACCTTTGTCTTTTCCTTTATGTCACATTTCACTTGATTTCACTTTCCTTGTCTTCACTCCTCCTAGTACCTTCACAACCTGTGTGCCTTCAAATTCACCCTTCCTTTCTGCATTCTTACTCTGTCACTCAGGAGGGTGCTTGCAAGACCTAGTATTTATGTTTTGCAAATTGTGGCCAGACAAGGTGTGCTTTTTTTTTTTAACTGTGACATTTCTCAAATTCAAAGATGATCATTGCTCTGCACACCTGTTCACTCAGTTCCTTCTCATTCGGTCAATGCTTCACCACTTCTGGTTGAACCAGTGAAGCATTTTCAAATGCCAGAGGTAACATGAATAGCAGGTTTTTCTGCTAAAATTCAAGGAAAGTTTTTCTCCTTTACCTTGTTTACTTACAGTGTTCAGAAACTCACAAAGACCTTGGGAAGGAAATCTGCTTCTCAAACCTGAATTTTGGAATTTCCTGAATGAACGAAAAAACGTCCAACAGAAAATATTAATGTTGACAGCTTTTAGATACAATTACCCCTTGGCAATTACAGAAGGCTTGCCTGAATTTGCTGGTCTGTATTTTGTCTTGTATGTATTCTCTGTAATAAGACTTCACTTACAAATATCCAGGTTAAAATACAAATAAAAGGATCCTCAAGTTAATGTTTTGAGACATTTTAAAATCCTCATTTAAAACTACTCACTGTCTTCTGTTTGCATTTATGAAAGCACTGGGGTTTGTGTTATTGATTTATCTCATTGAACACCTGACCAAGAAGAATGCTGTGTTTACTTTCCATTTTGGTTTATCAAAGCAGTTCCTGGTATTGATCCCAGGCAAAAACTCCTATCTCAGTGCTTTCATTTTTACTTGCTACCTCCACAGAACACAAAATACACATCCTTAAATGAATTCAAGGCGAAAAAAGAAATTGTGAAACACTGAAGTATCTGGAAAAGAAACTTTTTATGATAGGGAATCATGGAATCATTTAGTTTGCAAAAGACAAATATGAGTCCAGCTTACCCTAACACTGATAAGCGCACCACAAAGCCATATCTGTAAACCCCACATCACAGGTGTTTTAAATTCCTTCAAGGTGATAACTATACCACTTCCTTAAGCAGAATGTTCTGGTGCTTGATAACCCTTACAGTGACAAAATTTTTCTCAATGCCCAATCTTAATCTCTTCTGGCACAACTTTAAGCCTCCTCTTCTTTTGGCACAACTTTCCTCCTCTTCTGTCACTTTTTACATGGGAGAAGAGGCCAACTTCCACCTCACTACAAACTCCCTTCCAATAGTTGTAGAAAGCTCTAAGGTCCCCAAGGTGTCCCCTGAGCCTCCTTTTCCCCAGGCTGAGCACCCCCAGCTCCCTCAGCTGCTCCTCAGCAGATCTGTGCTCCAGACCCTTCCCCAGCCCTGCTGCCCTTCCCTGCACCCTCTCCAGCCCCTCAGTGCCTTTCTTGTACTGAGGGGCCCAAAACTGGACACAGGATTTGAGGTGTGGCCTCAGCAGTGCTGAGCACAGGGGGACAATCCCTGCCCTGGTGCTGCTGCCACACTATTGCTGACCCAGGCCAGGTGCCATTGGCCTTCCTGGCCCCTGGGCACACCTGGCTCATGGTCAGCTGCTGCTGACCAGCACCCACAGCTCCTTTTCCTCCAGGCACCTTTCCTGCCACTCTGTCCCGAGCTTCAAGACTTTCCTGGGGTTGTTGTGACCCAGGTGCAGAACTTGGCACTTTGCCTTGTTAAACCTCATGCAATTGGCTCATCAATCAGCCTGTCCAGACCCCTCTGCAGGGCATTTCACCCTCCAGCAGATCAATATGCCAACCCAAGTCAGTGTGACCTGCAAACTGAGTGAGGGCAACCTCTGCTCCTGTTGGAAAAAAAACAGTGCTGAAAATATAAGCATTGTAAAAATGGTAATGAACAAAATCTATGAGTATTTTGAGACTGGTATTTCTATAAATAAGCTTCTGACAGGTCCTGTCAGAAAGGTGAGTCTGAGTTTGGCTGCCTTACATTATCTGTTCAAAATCAAGCCCATTGATCTCTATGATTGTAGTTTTTTGTTCTTTTGGCAGGAGTTATGTTTTCTTCATTGCACATTGTATAAAATACAGTTTGTGTGCAGAATTACTCTTTATCATTTAAACTGACAAGCTTCAGTATATTTGAATTGAAATAATTTGAATGAAGCAGTGATAAACGGGGATAGTATTCACTGGCACATAATGATTTGATTTGGGTCCTAAGAATTAGGGGCTTCACCTCAGGCTTCAACCTTGTCATTATTAATTTGTGAGAAATTCCTAACAGACCAGTCATTATTTGTGTTTTACAGAAGTATAGTAATAGAGTTTGCTTGTGTTTTCTGGATTTTTAAATGTGGATTTTACTAAGTGAGACTTTGTCAATCAGTTCATAACTATAATAAAAAAGTTGAAAAGTTACTAAAAGCTCCTTATAAAATTAAATTGAATTTGTTCCTACAGCACAGTGGTAATCTTGCCCTTGAGAATGATGGTTTTCTACACTCTTAATTTGCCACACTCTTGGTATTCTGCCAACAATTTTACTTCTTTAAAACTGCTGTGAGACCTCCTTTCTGGGACTCTTCAGGGTTTGTCTGTGCCACAGAATTTAGTGGTACAGCATCACAGGATTGTTTTATTGCTCTCCTTTGTTCTAAACAAGATCTTTCTTTTACTTTAGAAGCTGTGATCTAAATACTGTCCTGTTTACCATATGGCAAAGTCCTCTCTTGAAGAGGCATCAGAAGACAGTTAAGTACAGCCAAATAGAAGTTTAGTTCCAACTCTTTTGGTAATATTTCTAATGTAAGATACTTATCACAGAAAATACCTATTTTCAGCACTGGGGGGATTTATGACATATTTTAAAGTAGAATTCAGGAAACTCCAAAAATACTGAATTATCTGCACATTTAGTCATTAAACCATGATAGATATAATTTGGACAATGAATATAATGATAGACCCAGGTGTTAGCCTAGGTATTCTCATTTAAACAAAAACTTCCAGGAAGCTAGGAACTGTTTCTATAGAGCTAATTAAAATCCCTAAGATTTAGGCTAAGCCTAAGAAAATAGAAAATTTGCCACCACAGGTCAGGATGAGGAAATGCAGAGATGGAAAAATCAAGCTAAGTGCAAGACCTGCATTTCTTAGGGAGCTCTCCTGAATGCCATGTGTTCAAGGAACAGTTTGAAAAATGATAAAGCAAACATTTTCAAGTGTGTTTAGATATTTTTATATTTTCAATAACAGTCTGGAAAATAGATGGCTTCTTATCTGAGCCTGGAGGTCTGTCAAGATGACAGTTGTTTCCTGTCAGTGCTTTGTGTGGGAACACCAGCAGCAGTTCTAAATCGCTTTTCTTGTGTGTGTGTGTTTTTGTTGGGATTTTTTTGTTTGAATGTTTACTGTAGATTCCTTTTCAAGAGTTTTTTGTTGTTAAAAATGTTAGTACTCTCACGGGTAAGTGATAGCTTGTAGTGGATCTAGTTTCCAATTTATCAGAGCTTTTAGTCTCATTCATTTGGTTTCCCCCAGAGCTGAGCTCATGATTTCTCAGCTTCCCTGCCAGGGCAGAGAAGTTGCTGCTGGTCCAGCTGTCAGGTTGAGCTGTGCCACTGCTTTATATTTACAGATGTAAGTGCATCTGCCCAAAATTCTTGGGCATCACCTGCTACTTGTCTCTCTGTTGACCAGCAACAGCACAGGAGGAAATGCCACGAAGCTGCATCAGGGGACGTTCAGAGTGGGCATGAAGAAAGGGCTCTTCACTGAGAGGATGGTCAGCGAATGGAACCAGCTCCCCAGTGAAATGCTCATAGCACCAAGTCTGTAAGAGTTCAAGCAGAGTCTGGATGTTGCCCTTAGTCATAAGATTTAATTTTATGTAGTCCTGTGAGGAGCAGGGAGATGGAACCTATCCATCCCGACTTTAGCTATTCTATAATTCTCTGATCTACAGTATCTTTTCTACCTCCAAGTTCTTTCTCCTAGTCAGCATTTTTTCTACCTTATTTCCAAATCCCATTCTCTTCCCTGACACAAATTCTTTTCAGGATGCTTCTTTTTGTCAGCAGGTGATCTTTGCATAACCATGAGACCACAGCTTTCCCAGTCTAAACAGTCTCTGGGCAGAAGCACAACTCCTGATCAGCCTCTCCAGGAGTGCTTCTGTCTTCTGCCTCTTCAATAATGGCAGGATTTAGAGCATGCTAAAGCGTGTCTAGACCATTTGTTAGCAAAACTTACAACCAGTCTCAGCTGCTTGTAGCGGGCAAGTAGCAGGAATCAGCCCAGGAGCTCAGAAGTGTAATTTCAGGCTTTCAGCTACCTCTGCTTCAAACATCTTTGCAGTTATCTAATCCCTGTACAAGTTCCCATTCACATTCGCTATTGAAGGTGAGGTTTTTTCCACCTCTAATGGGTAATGACAATTCTTTAGTTTGTCATAAAAAGCAATTCCTTACTGACTTTCCCATCCCGTTTTAACTTTTGCTTTTAATTGATCTTAAAAAACATGTGAGAGAAACCTTTGTTTTTTATACAAGACTTTATCAACCCTAATTTTTGCTCATAATAGCTGGAAAGCTTGTTTAACAAGGGGCACTGGAAATGTAACCTGGAATTTTCCATGTGATCTGTTAATGTATTCCTTACCGACTGATAAGAAAGGGGAACATGTTTTTTACAAGATTAAAATTCCTAGATAAAATGTCTGCTGTATATTCAGATTGAATCTGGTAACGGAATAAATTAATAATGTCATAATCATGAGTGTACCCATAATTGGTTGGAAATATTTAAGAACAAAACTATTTTCTAATAAGTAAACTTGATTTGCATCACTTTTAAAGTGGAAGATTTCTCTAATTTTTTTTTCCTATTAGAAATATGGAAATGTTTTACCAGTCATTTCCTGATTACATTATTGGTGAGTGTTCTTTTGAACAAAAAATTTCACATACTTTCAATAGCACATTTTTACCTTCACATATTTTTTTTTTCTTACAGATTATTTTTAAGTGTTTTCAACTAGATTCAGTGCTATTTTAAGTTCCACCTGTTTGGTTTTTTTTTTTGTTTGTTTTTGTTTTTCTTCTGAAAAGCACACTCAACAGGAGTTTCTTAATTTCAAATTTGAACAGTGATACAACTGCTTCCTTTTTAGAAAAGTCTGTTGTAAAAGTTCTAATCTGTTCAAAATTTGATCTTACCAAATTTAAAACCTTGTTAACATGAGTGAGAGGATTCACTGAACTTCACTGAATTTTGCAGTTTCAAGTACTTTCCCTCTTATTTTGGAAAGAAACCTCTTTTCTCTGATTGCTAAATAGCTTAATGTTCAAGGCCTATAATAAGATAGATAGGATGTAAAACATTTAAAAATGTTCTTTTAAGTAATTTTATGCCACTGAATGTCTTGAATATAAACTATGTGTATGGTACATTAAAGATGGATGTAAATACAGCAAATAAGGACACACATTCATTTACTGCGAACATTTTATTTTTTTAATAGCCATAATATGTAAAATAATAAATTAGTAAATTTGAATCCCCCTTCTGGCCTGTAGAGTTTAGGAAACAGTGCAGAATTGCTTTTATCCACAGTGAATTTGATGAAAAGGAAGGGCTAGGTAAACATAGGAAAAGTTGTTAATGAAAATCCTTATTAGTAAACAAATGGTGTTAATTTTTTACTAATCTGAGGACTAAAATTGAATTAATTTGAGGATTTGTACAATTTGAAGTCATTATGCATCCCCATTCCAGACACTTATGAATGGTCTTTCACTTTATGCACACAGAAAAAGTGAATTTAGTCTGAGATTGAGAAAGCAAGCAATTCACTCTTTGCAATTTCATTATACCTATTAAAACCTCTGAAATGCAAAAAAAAAAATTGATATAGAACTCACGTCTTTTGAAAAACTTCTTAAATCAACAGGACAGTTTAGTACACAAAAGCACTTTAAAGTGTTTTTCTAAGGATAAAATTATAACATTATTATAAACAGTGTTATTGTTTTGCTCATCTCTATATAACACCTGAACTTCTCAATAGTATGATGAAATCCTGCTTCATAATATTAGATAGTATTACTTTATTTTAAAACTTATTATATTAGGAATTTTTATTACTCATTAATTTATCAGAATTTGATATTAGTAAAATTTGAAAGAAATAAAAAATGAGATTTTCTGATTATATGCTAATCTAATAATATTTTTTGTGTGTCCTGTTGAGAATTATTACCAACATGAGAAAAAAACCCAAACCCCTAATCCGAAGAAATCCTGCAATATTGACATAGCAGCAGCAACACATTTTATTCAAGTATTCCTCTATTCAGGGATAGGAGAGAAAGTTCAGTTGAGAGCCTCCTCATCCTCAAGGCTTTGCAGCTTCTCATCAATGAGTGGAGCTTCCTTGGCCCCAGCAGTTTCATCCTGTCTTTGTTTGATTTTCTGTGCACTGGGACAGGTTATATTCACTTTAACCTATAATGGCTTTCAGAGGATTACCTGCAGTGTTGGTTAAACATATATGAATATGATGAATAACATCAGGGTTGTATTTTCCAATTAAAACTCGAGTTTTATTTACAAAACTTTTATATAATTTGACTGAATTTCCTGCCCTGTCACATGCTTGAATTCTATACAGCTAAAATAAAACTGATGAGGGTTTTTAATAAAGATAGGTTCAAAAACTGTGTGCAGGATATGAATTGGGCCCCTAAAATGCCTGGACCCAAGTGTAGCTGCAACTTTGAGGAAACAGCTTCGTGTTTTACTCCAGTAGAAAGCATTAAGACTTCTGTGGAGAAAACTTTTGTGCCCGCAGGTGCATAAAATATTCTTCATGATAAAATCTAAAATATCTTTGGTGTGTTCCAAATGGTTCTATTGATTTTGAGAAATGAAGGAGCAATTAATTCCCCACTTCCCTGAAGAGCCAATGAGTTTCTGCTTGTATATTACCAATACTATTAGAGTTGTCTGTTTTCAGAGTCTGTAGGAAGTGCTCTGGAATGTTTGTTAGTTCACATTTGTAGGGCAGGGAGGTCTGTATGTCAACCTGTAGCAGTGACCTTTGGAAAGGCTGGATTGCTGATCTCTACTGATCAGGAAAATCCTGATTTCTTTCTTTCCCTCAATGATTTTGATTCAATAGAAGCTGTGTCTTGTAATGCTTGTATAGAAGACTCTCCCTCTAAAATACTGCAATGTGGGTTTTTTAGATTTGGTTTAGATGTACAGACTTTAGATCCAAGAATAGGACAAAAAAATATGAATAGATTTTCCATGTTTATTTCCTACAGTAAAGGCCCCTGTCCCTATGTGCAGTAGTGTGACAAGAGCATCACAGAGAGAGATCAGTAACTTCAAATGCAAGTCAAAGACCATCAGTAAGATGGACTTCCTGATTTTGAATTTAGCAGTAGGATCAAAAACTAAAGATTCTACATTTTGTCCATTCTTAAAGGTATTGAGGTATGATAATAACAAATGACTTCATGATTGCATAAGTTTTCCCACTTGAATTTAATTTTCCAAAAAATTAGAAAATATGATTTCACAGCACAGTATGTTGAATGTTACTCCAGCCCCTCAACGTCATTTTGTTCAGTATGATTAACTTTTAAAAAGTGTCCTCTAGTCTATTATAATTGACTACTCCCTAACAGAATGCATTCAGTTCCTGTCCAATATCTTTGGTCCTAAAAATTGCCTTCATTATTTCTCTGATCTCAGGTACTTCTATTCACACTCTTAATCACAGTGCTCTTGTGTCTTCCCTACATCACCAAGGAAATGTTTTCTCTGTTATGCCATGCCATCATTTGCTAATTCTCTTTTTTTCATGGTTCTCCTATCCCTTGTAGATTGTCTCAAAATCACTCTTCTGCAATGATGGCTTAAACCAAGTTTTAACTCATTCATGTTCAGTCTCCTAATTTTCTGTTTTAGCTTCTCTTTTCGCTCTTTAGTCTTTTTCCTGTTTTTTCTTTTTCCCTTTCTGTGTACATACATGATGGCAACTACAATGAATATGCTCTTTTATACCTACAGCTTAGAGCCATACATTATATTTTAGTGAATATGAGTACACTTATATATGATAGGGGGAAGGATTATATTGCTTTGCAAAATTTAACCTTATGCAGCACCTATAATTCTTTTCTGCCATGTCAGCAATATCAGGAAAAAGCATTTGATAAAATATTTGGAGATTCTGTTTCAACATTCTGGTAATTATTTGAAGAGCAAAAATGCTAATTGATTTCTAGAAGAATGTACTATGAATAAATAAAATCTCAATAAGATTTTTTAAATTTTTTGCAAATTAAAATTAATTTTTGCAATTCCATAAGAAGTTCTATTTTGCTAGATCTCAACTAGCAAAAAAAAGGGGAAAGGGGAAGATGAAAATGAGTATTGAGAAAGAAAGAAAGAGTAAAGATAGATTGGAAAATGGTTTTGAAACCGCACATTTATAATGTATTTTTTTAAACTGACAATTTCAGAATTGCTAGTGTCTGTTAGAAATTTTGCAGCTACAAAGCTGCGTGTTAGTTGTGCATTGTCTCTATGTTGAGAATTTAGAAGCTTGTAACTCACTGGTTCATGCCTACCTCTTTAGTAATTGTATCTGACTACATCTGAGTATTCTCACTCATTCTCCATTGATTTGTGGCTCAGAAATTTCTTGAGCTGGAGGTGCCATTTTTTAAAAGTCCTCAGTGGATTTTTATCCTGTTCTTCTATTCAGTTGCTGCTCTCTGTAAACATTTAAGGAAGTTTTCTATATAGCTTTCAGTATTCCAGAAGGACTTCTTGTTAGTTTTGTATTCTTATATTTTGGAAATATTTTAATATTTTCTGTATATTAATACCCAATCTATAAACCTGAAGCTCTGCATTCAGAAGAGGAGGAAAAATCCCATTGTGAGATGGTTGGTTGTCATTTTGACTATTCACAGCTTTTGATTTAATATTCAGAACATGTAGCTACAAGCAAGATAGTTACACTACGGAATTATATAAAAACCTCAACCATTAAATCACTTGATCCTTTTCTGTAACAGCCTTTTGGTTATTTTTTAATTTTAAATTGAAAATATATTCATTGCAGTGGTTTCCATTGGAGGAGGAGAGCCACTTTAGTAGAAACTAAAATACATTTTTGGAGAGTTCAAATACAAAATGGATAAACTGCATAACAGCCATGAATGGGATATTCAGCTTATTCAAGCAAATTTCACTGCTGAGATTTTAGATGACTTTGCAAAACCACCCATTTTAATAATTACTTCCAACTCCAATAGCACAATTCAACACATATTGTTGAATACTCTGAAATCTCCAGGACCTCAAACTCCACTTCACAGAAACTGTCTACTGTATCCACTAATTGGCTCTTGCTTCAGAATCTTTATTTCTCTAAAGAAAAAAGTTATCCTAGAGGTGTATCTTGTTGAAGTTAATTGCTGAGGCTGTTGATGCTTTTGAAAGCCTTTCAATATTGCACTATGTGAAAATATAAAAAGAGCTTAAAATTTAAATATTTTTCTTGAGAAGACTGGGGGGTCTTTTATGCTATGGGACAACACAGATTTTGCTGATAGCAGTAGTAGAAGAGAGAGAGAATGGGGGGGGAAAAGGGAAGAAATAACAACTGAACAGAGTGTTGAAAATAGAAGGCTACTTTTTCTTCCAGAATTATGGAGTCACTTTTATACATTTTCATAATTTTTTTTGAGTTATAAGGCTGTAAAATTCACTATGAAGTATGTGTGAAAATGGGAAAAAAGAAAACTAGATCTTTTTTTCTCTCTTTGCTTTTGTCCTTTCTGTAATCTTAATCTTGAAAAATCCATTTGTATTTTAGCAGGATACCTTTTGATGTTTGTTTCTTGATTTTTCTGTTGCCAGAGAGAAATGGGGTGCAGTCTATATTTCTATCTCAATCTCCTGTATGACATGCTAAAGAAATAATTCAGTAAATTTTTGGACAATCCATTTGCATTTCTCTTGACTAAGCAAAAATTTACCTCTTTCCATTTTTCTGTTTATACATTTAATAGCTTTTCTCCACACGGAGATTTTGAGAATTTTTCTCAAATTTACAACATAGAACATTTCATAGAATGGTTTAGGCTAGAAAAGATGGTTAAGATCTTTTTAGACTTTAAAAATGTCTATCTCAGAGCAATCTCCTTCAAAATGGATGTTGCTTTAATCATTACTACATTTAGAATTTGTGTTTTAAAAATTAAAATTAAGTATTATCTATTCAATCTTGCATATTTTCATGCTGCTGAATTATACTGTGACCGCAATTCAAATTTTAAGGTGGTCTGATCATCACTAGTGGATAAAATTACCTTTTCCTTTTTTATCTGTGTATATGTGGCAGCACAAAACACTGGAAATTTCTCAGATAAGCTGAATCTGCTGATGTGGGTTTATGTTTTTGGTAGCACCAGTGGGAAGAGGCCTTTGGCTTCGTGACCTGTAATACACTTTCATCAGGACCCAGTTACCATTTACTGTTGGAGAGTTCTAAGAGTCATTAGCTGGTACTGAAAACTTATCCTGGAGTGAAAATACCACCTTTCTTTGTGTAGAGTCAAGTCTTATTTATGTATTATGTAGAGGCCAAATGAACTCACAGTCTACTGAGTGACACGACAGTACCTGAAATACACTTCCCCTTAAAATGCGCCCGGATCTTTCCTCAGGAAAGGGAAGGTTTGGAGAAAGGTGGGTAGACTTGCCCTTTTAACAGGAAGAAATCATAATTTTGTTGTAGGTTTATAGTGAAAGTAATTCCATTCAGTCACAGTCAATTGATTTACACCAAATCATGTTCTGTCTGGAGCCATGGTTCGATAGGAAGTGCCTTCCTTAGAGAGGAAAATGCTGGTGCCTTGTCCTCAGCAGTGCTACAAACAGCAATACATTTTATGAGCAGAAAGCTTCAACAAAATTATAACCTTTAAATAAACATAGGCTGAAAATTTTCCCTGGAGACTTTATAAAAGCAGTATATTTTGATACACCTCGAGTCAAGTAGCTACTAAGCAAAATCTGACTTGATATCCAAGTACACGTGCTGAAGAAAGCAAGCTAAGGAGAAAATCTTTTTGCAAAACACCGACTCACTTGACCATGTATGCAAAATGAAAAAAACATTTTTTTTACCTATTAGAAAGTTTGATCATTATGGGCAGCTGGCTACCTTGATTCCTGTCTCTTAAGTCAGCCCCAGCTTACCTGTGCTCACAGTTCCAGTCACAGTCTCTTCCCCAAGCCAGTTGATTGCATTATTTTCACTGCCTTTCAGTTGTCTTAAGCCAGCTTCTACACTCGAGAAATCAAGGTGCAAAATTTTACTTTAATGCAAATCAATTCTTTATTTCTCTCTTTGTGTCTTTATTTGTACCAGCTGTGGCCGGTAGAGTAGTTGAAGAAATTAATTTTCTTTTACCATTTTCCTGTCAATAGTTCTAACATTTTCCTCCCTTTGTAATGAATGTACTTTCATCAATACTGCCGGGCTCTGGCTTTTCTCCTCAGCATATACATTGCCTAGGCTCCATTGATTTTTAATGACCTAATAATCTGCTGCATTTCAAAACTGCAGTTGCAAGGACAGGTCAATTCATCCAGGTGGAAACATATGCGGTAGAAATGGAACCACAGAGAAAATCAGGTACTAAAAATCCAACTTGTCTCAACTGAGCAAGCAAAACTTGCAATATTTCAGATTTATCATAAGGCTAAACCTGTGTGGATTTTCAGACAAATGGCAACCCCTCCCCCTCAAAAAAAAAACCAAACAACAAAAAAACAACCAAAAGAACCCCTTCTTACCCAAGATTCGCCAAGATTCATTTACAAAGATATTTCTAAAATACTTAATAAAATGGAAGTGCTAGCCTCATTTAGAACAAGGGAATTTTTAATATTATAATAACAAGCAATCTGAACCAATTTATCTTATAAGTTTTATTACCAGAAATGACTGAACTATTCTGTCTGGACTCATCTGGTGAGAAAATATAATGTTGATTATTGAAAAGACTATTTTATCAATTAACATTTTACCAGTCATAATTTTGAAATATAAAGACACATAAAATAGATTTTGTAATGAGAAAGTTGGAGGAACCAAAAGAATAAGCAGTAGTTTCATTCTTAGATGATAGGAGGCATAGTTAGAGAGTGAATAATGTGAACTATTTTCTGAGGCTGTAATCCTGGAAAGGAGATGTTCAAAATGAGAAAGATATTCTGAACTTAAATTTGCCTTTAATTGAATATGTTTCTTTAAAAATTGTATGTCTTTGAGTTTAAAAGCTCTAAATGTCCAGAGCCTTTTTTTTTTTTTTTTTTTTTTACATTGGGACAGGCAGTTTCTGAAGGAAGGAAATACATAATATAAATAAGAGTACCGGAATGAACCCTAAATGTTTCCTGTAAAACTACTTTCTAAAGCTTCCCAGCTAATTTCTAAAACTCAGAATCAGTCTCTATGTAATAACAGAAACATTCTTGGAGAATTTGCTAGCACATAACTAATCTTTTTCCTCTTCTTAGGATCATAATGAAATAGCAGGTGAGGAACACTTTGTCCCCTCACTTTTTCACCTTTGAGGGGCTACAAGCTCATGATTTAAATTCTGTGAATTAATTAATGCATTTGTCAGGAATAGCTCAATTTGTCTAGGCTTCTGAAGGTCAGAGGATTTTTACTTTTACTTATTATACTTTAAATTGAATCTTCAGAGTCCTTGGGGTCTTTCAACCCCTACACCCAAGCAGAAGATGGTGAAGTGTACAGAGATTAAATTCCATTGTTATATCTAGGTGTAATTCATCTATGTGCAACAGAAGGCAAAGACGAAAAAATGAAAGAGTGTAGGGGACAACTATGGGTCCAGAGCAATCTTTTCTTTTTACATCAGTCCATAAGAACGATCAGAATTGTTACATGCAAAAGTGTCTGATCATTTTTCAGAACAGTCTGTGAGATGACTGCCTGACTGATCCCCAGCTACAAGTGGTGCAGTGTTCATTAAACATTTGAATTTGTCATGTCATTCTCAGTGGTGTTGGGTCAGCACTCTCCCTAGTATGCCAAACTGGAGTTCACTGGGGCTCACCCACCAAGGGAAGTTGCTGACCACATCCTGCTGTGGCCCTGGAGAGCTCAACAGGGCACAATTCAGGACTGCTGCTTCCAGGGTCACAAGAGAATTGTTTTTGGTCATAGTAATTTTCCATCTTGGCCATGATTTGAGTCACTAACTTTCTTTAAAGGCTGGATAACAAAACTGTTGTTCCACTCATTATTTCATTAGTTTAGGCAAGAAAAATGAGTTTCCAGGAGTGTTCATAAAGAAACAGTTGGCTCGTTAGCCAGCATTAGTTCATGGGAGCAGACAATATCTGTGATGAGCTCAAGGCTGAGGCTCATGAGCATTTCTGAGGTGTTTGTGTAGCCCAAGGAGGAGGGAGGGATGCACCACCACAATGAGATTTTGTTGAAGTTTTTATTCAGTAAATTATTCTGTGTTTTCCTCTAACAAGAGCCAATCAAATTTATGTTGCATACTGATTAAATACTTTATTAAGAAATAGGTTGTGATTTAAGAATGAAACTGTATCAATATTTAGGCAGCATTTTTTCCTAAGAATAGCCTTCCTGTCATTATATAGCTATAACAATTTGACTTCAGCCTGTCCCCATGGTTTTTCATTCTCTTAAACATACAATTAGAAACAGCCCTCACAACCTATATCAGATATCTATGTTAATAACTGTGGTGTCCATGTAATATATACAATACCTTAAAATTCTGTTTTTCTTGCTTTGATAGGAATTTCAAAGAGATTTCATATAAATTCATAAACAAGAACACTCACAGGTTGTACTCTTGTCTACCAATATTATTTTATAAAAATTAAAGGTTTCCATTCTTGTTTGTCATATGGGGATTATTTCATTTTGGGAATATTCTTAGTGCTCTAGGATCTGCACTCAAATTTGGGGTTTACTATGGGATGAATAATCCCATAATAAATAATATAAGAGAATTTGAAACACTTTGTTTTGGTTTTTAATATAAAGAGTGTGCCATAAGCATTAGGTCAGTAGTTGTCCACTTCTAAGTGTTTAATGTCCCATTTACAGCTATTTCCACTGATTTGGTGGCTGTTTTTCATTCGATATGCAGGATAAGCAAGGGCAGACAGGCATCTCTTGGAGACAAAACAGCACTGACAGAAGTAGTAGACATGAAATATTACAGCGTATATATGTATTTTCTGACAAGTCAAAACCCAGAGTTTTGTTTTTTATCATTGTAGATGTTCTAAAGTGTTACAGTTTTAGAATTCGATGCTTATGTATTTTTCTTCTAGTCTTTTTCTGTTTTGCTTATGTCAGAAAACAGCCTGGGTTTTTGGTTTTTCCTTTTTTTTGTTTTTGTTTTTTTTTTTTATTGAGAACACTATTTGAAGTACCTATCAAGGTTTCTTGAAACCTTTTGTTTTCTATTTTTATTAGAAACTTTTTGTTTTTATACTTCTTTGAGAGATATTACTATGGATCTGAAATTAGTCTAGGCACCATTTTTTCAAAGAAGGTCATGAATCCAAGATGTTTCAGTGCTCTTCTGTATAATATTTATGTAAGCATGAGAGAAAGCAGAGAAAATGCTGATCATTAGGAAAAATTATACTTTGTTGTTCCTCAGACAAAGTGTTCTCGGAGGTCCTGAGTTAAACACTTATCATACATGAGGCAATTCAGTGTCTGGTCTAGAGAATGATTTTCAGAGAAGAATTCTCAAACAAATACAGACACCATAGATCATCTCAGATATCTACAAACATGATATCCCTAACCTCACTCAACTATTAAAGCAAATTTTTTACACTGTAGCAGACATGGATATATGCCATGAAGCATTGCTATGGAAAGAAAAAGAATATTACCTGTGAAAAGCCCTGATCAAGTTATCCCTTTCCACAGTGGAAAAATATATCTTGCTGAAGAAATATGATGTGGTTGGGTGCAATTTCTTATTGCATTGTATAGTGTTTGAAATCTAGAATTACACGCAGTTCAAAAATTAATTTGTGCAGAAGGGATATATGCTGACCATTTTCTGTGCTTCATTATTTATATTTCTGTAAGATAGTATTTCATTTTAACAAAAAAAAAATAAAAAGCCCTCAAAAAACAAACCATAAAATTCATCAGATTTCCAAGCCTGCTTTTTCTGATGAGAATTCAGTTACTGACCATTGTGTTTCTCACACAAGTGGTGACAGAGTTATGACTGTTACCTGGCTTAACACATATTTAGGGATCTGCATAAATTTCATGTGATTATTAGATCTATGCAGTTCCAGATGAAGCTGTTGTTGTGAAGATTGAGATTTTGATTTGTAGTGACTACATTGCATGCATTGCACTTGCTGAGGTCAGCTCAGTTGGGTGGGCTCTAATCCCCTGTGGGGCGTTCATGTAAGAGTTGGGCTCGAGGATCCTCTGGGTCCCTTCCAGCTCAGAGCCTGCTGAGCTCCTAGTTTATCTAGTTTATCTAGTGATAAACTTATACTTTCAGTTCTAAACTGCAATGGAGGGCTTTATTAGCTGCTTTGAGCATTTTACTGGCAGAAGTTTGTCAGTAAAAACAATTTTTGCCAGCTATAAAAGCATTAAGAGCCTTGGAATAATTTTTTATGGAAGCATAAGCATGTTTATATGTATAGTTTGTTTTTTAAATTAAATTCCTAACAAAGTAGCTAAACTTGTTCAGAACTTTTTTGAAAAACATATGGGATACTATCTTCTGTACCAAATGCATTTTTTGCTTCTCTTCTGTCCTTGTTTTCTACTGTTGTACTAATCAATAAATACTTGTTGATTTCTCTTGACTTTCAGCAGTAGACCATAAATGGGATTTCTCTTCTCATAAGAGATACTTGGCTTCTAAAAAAATTATTATAAGGTTGGCCTTTTGCAGAAAAGAGAAATCAACAGTAATATACTTTTGCTTGGTTTTAAAAGTTATGGTTTTGCATGAGTTTTTGAGCTTTTTCGACTTCCTAGAATGGTTTTCACAAAATATGTATCTGTGGAGTGCTCAAGCTTAGCATTGCATGTAGTGTAAAGGTTTGTTGATTTGGGTTTTTTAAATGTCGTGTTTTCCATAGATTCTCTGCAAAGTCTTTTTTTCTGTATATCATTTTGTTAGCTGCTGTGGTAGATGCCTCTCTAAATTTGTGGTAAATATTGTTTTCATTAGTCACTATCCAGAACGCTTGATAGGGATTTTGAATAACAGTATGAAATATCTAATTGAATATGAGATTTTTTTATTTCCTTCCATTAATGGATCTTGGTCAGTTAGCTGATTTTGTATTACAAAGCACTTCTATCTATTGGCCATCTGATTTTTTATTTATTTTTTTTTTTAAGAACAAAATGGTTTTCCATTTATTCCTTTGTAGAACTGTCTGAGCAGATATAATTTTCATTGCTCTTACAATTTTTGTTTTGATCAGTTTTTAGAAAGTGTTGAAGAAAAAAAAATCAGCACCACACGGATGGGTGCTGGAGACCTTGAAAACTACCAAACTGCTTTAGAAGAAGTACTCACGTGGCTTCTCTCTGCTGAAGATGCACTACAAGCACAAGGAGATATATCCAATGATGTAGAAGTTGTTAAAGAACAATTTCACACTCATGAGGTATATGTTTATACTAGTCTTTCAAAATGTATTTATTTTTTTCTATTCTCTTTGTTTGTTTTTTGGGATTTGTTTTGGTTTTTTATTAATTTTGATTCAGAGAATGTAAACTGGAGATTCTGCCCTAGAGTCATAGAATTGATTAAATTGGAAAAGACCCTTAAGATTCTCAAGTGCAGCCATTAGCCTAACACTGCCAAATCCACCAATGAACCATGTTCCTAAATGCTGCATCTACACATCTACAGATGGTGACTCAACTGCTTCCCTGGGAATCCCACTCCAGTGTTTGGAATCATTCTGTGATGTCTTACTTCCTAAAATCCAATCTAAACATCCTCTGGTACAACTTGAGTCCATTTCCTCTCATCCTATCATTTATTACTACACCCACTTTTTTGCCACCTTCTTTCAAGTAGTTGCAGAGATGAGTAAGGTGACCCTGCAGCCTCTTCTTCTCCAGACTGAAGTACTTTTTGAAAAAAATAAAAGTGTTTATTTCCAGTTTATGTCACAAGGTTTGGTGAGGGGGTTGAAAAAATTTAAACCAAGGTTGGGAATCATGTTGGCAAAATAGTGCAATTGTGTTCTTTAATTTCAAAGAATGTATCTGAAAACTGGATTTCTTTTTTATTTATTTTTTTTCTTTTTTAATGTCAGGGTTTTATGATGGAGTTAACAGCTCACCAAGGACGTGTTGGTAATGTTTTACAAGTAGGAAGTCAACTTCTTTCAACTGGAAAACTTTCAGATGAGGAAGAGAATGAAATCCAAGAACAAATGAATCTACTTAATTCTCGTTGGGAAAGTCTCAGGGTAGCAAGTATGGAAAAACAAAGCAAGTAAGTAAGATGTCAGGTGAAATGATATATACTGATTTTGACTGAAACAGCCCTGAACTTGACTAACAGTTGGGATTTTCTTTCACTTCACTATGAACAAAACTCCATCTTGTATCTGTTTTAAGCTGAAATTTGATGTGTAGTGATTTTGAACCTTGCACGTTGTTTGTATCCTGGAAGCCACGTAAAGCAGCAGCTGTCATCAGCTTGGACCCAGACAAGACTTTAACCACAATTTACATATCCTACCTCACCTTTTTCCAGTTGTTTCAGCAGATATTGTATTGCACTATTTAGAGCTACAAAGGAGAAAATCTTCGCAAAATAAAAAAGGAAAAGGCAAACAAATCTTTTAAGGCCTGTAAAACTCAATGCCATTAAAAAGATCAATGAGCCTAACTTTCCTGGAAATATTGCCATGATTTCATTGGAGTGAAAATTACATTATTTAAAAAAGGGCAATCCTATAATTTAAAGTTGAAGTACAAGTAGAAATAGAGAAATAATCTATTAAATATTCACAATAATCCTTGGAGATTTTTAATATTTTAATATTACTATATCAGACTTTGAAATTTTGATTTATGTAGTACCATCTGAGATAAGAAATTCCATAAATGTGAGAGGTGTTTATTGTGCCACAGTGGAGCAATTTGGTTTACAGGATACAGAGATAATGTATATCTTTTCTTACTTTCTTCATAAATATATATTGAACATATTTAGTTATTAATATTACTCCTTTTTGAGCCTTTTCAGTTCTACCTTACCTTTTGAAGTTGATGGATTTGCCCATTACATTAAAAAGCAAACCATGATTTCCAACTCCTGCACAACTTTTTTTGCAATATGTTCTTAGCAATTCCAAACGTTTGTTTTCTTTTCAGCTTGCTACTGAGTATTGAGAATATTTCCTTTATTCTGTCTTCCTTTGACTATAAAATTGTTTATTGGTTTCAGATGTTTCAACCTACCTTTTTCCAGTTATAGTATTTTTTTGGAGAGAAAAATCTATGATGCTTTACTGTAGGGAGTTTTGATTTGCCATACTTATTTTCATTTAAATCAATATGTGCAAGTAGCTGTGGCTCTGAGTGGTACTCAGTCTGCTTGAAATGTCCTTTTACACCAGTTGTTAAACTCATCTCCCACCTGTAGGTCATTGCTTGGGGAGCAGAATGCCTGGTATCTTCTAAAGCAGATCATATTTGGGTAATATGAATTCAATAGAACACATAAAATGATAGAGGCTTCACAGAGAGTGTTATGCTACTATTTAATTTCCTATACAGTAAAAAAGTCTGTGATAGATTCAATGAGATTTGGGATAGGATGGGAAAAAAATTTCTCAGGAGTGATATTCTTAGATATAGTTAATTCTGGCCTTTTGGTCAAACCCCTGTGTTTCAAGAAACTGGCTGGAGGATTATAAAAAGCTTTCATAACACAATACAATGCATTGCTGGGTTATTATACATAATTCAAACTCTCAGGATCTGTCTTCTGCTTCAGTTTAAAGCACAATCTTCTGAGCCCATTGCTGTAATCTTGTCCCTAAGGCAACAGAGACACGTTTAGCCAAACAGGGATGGATTTTGTGAAGATGAGAACAGGAAGGCTGTCTGACCTCTGTAATGGTAATAGGAAATGTGAAAAAAGGTACCACACTGTACAGCACAGGGGAAAAGAAAAGCAAGCAATAAACAAGGACAGGAGGAAGATATACTGATAAAGATGCTATAAAAGTGAAAGGGTCTTAAAAAAAGTTATTCAAGAGGTCAGAATGTCAGAGGAAGTTTGGAGCACAGTGATACCTTTGTTTAAGAGCACCCCACATTAGATTTCTCATGTTCACTATGTATTGAAAGTATTTCAAATACTTAAAGACTCTTCTAACAAGCAGTGCATTAGCATGCTGAAGGAAAAATGTCTGATTCTTCAAATTTCTTCCTCCTGGCCTTTCCCAAACTGAATTCTCTATAGTAAAGCATCTCACTGGTAAATATCCCACTGTAGAGAAAAACAATTCAATTTACTACTTTATAGGGAGTTCTACAACTTTTAAAACACATTCAATTCATTGAAAAAGTTTTTCTAAATTTGGAACTTATTAGAGCCATACTATAAACAAAGCTTTTGATAATCTCCTGAGATATATAAATAAATACTAAACCTTCATATCTGATGTTTATAAAAGTATTTTTAAAACAAGTTACTACCCGGTGAATGGTAAGAAATAAGAACCATTCTTTTGCTTAGGAATAAACTGTGATTATTTTTTGTGATTATTTTGTGTCTAAGTTTATGTTTCTTACTTCAGAGTAATATCAATGTTATGTATAATATGTATTTCATCATATTTTCATTTTCTTAAATTCAGTTTACTTTAACAGGTTTCCTGTACAGTTTGTTTCATTTATTGCTGAGAGGAATATCTCCAGGATGAAGCATTGTACTTCATATTTATAATAGCTTCGGTTAGAACATCAAGACAATAAAATACACATTTGAAAGTGAAGGCCTGAGATCTGAGATCCCTAATCCCATGTGAACTATGGGCTTTATTGAAACCGGGTATCACCGTTCTGTACTTATCTGTAATTAATAGAGAGATTAGGGCAGACACAATACTTTCAGTTCCTCTGGTAGTTTTAATCAATCTTCAATATATGATTTCCAGTTAAAAAAAAAAAAAAGAAAAAGAGAAAAAAAACAAATCTGAAATCATAGAATGCTGTTGATGAAGATTTTGTTTGGCAACATTTAGAGAACTTCTAAAGAGGCAAGTGTAAACGGAAATCTGTAATGCCTTTTTAGCGGGATCATTTTGCATCTATATGATTTGATTAGGCAAAATTGAAGTAGTTCCTGGTTAATTTTTAGAGTATTCTCCATTGAATAATTGAAAATATAATACTTTTTCTATTTAATATCCTAAATTAGAGGAAGCCAGGTAAGGCCAGCAGTTTGAGCAGTTTTCAAAATACTTCTAGTGGATTAAACAAGCTTTAAAAAAACAGAGTATAGAGATTTTGAGCTCTAGCTCTAATAGAAATGCAAATAGAAAGACAAAGCTTTAACAGATTGAATATTATATGATGCAGTCAGCTCCTAAAGAAAAAGCTTCAAAACAATTTGTCTAAATCAAAACTATTAAAAAAAATTCAGCTACCTTCTCCATAGAAGCATAGAATTTTCTGGATTGGAAGGGACCCATCGAGGTCATCGAGTCCATCTCCTGGCCCTGCCCAGGCACTCCAACAATCCCACCCCGTGCCTGAGAGAATTACCCAAACACTTCTGGGTCAGGCTGGTGCTGGAACCACTGCCCTGGGGAGCCTGTTCCCCTTTCAAAGCACACATTTCTATTTCTGTTCTGCCTTCCGAGCTAACCTGGTGAAAATCTGGTAGTGTACAGGGCAGATGTTTCTGCCTGTTGCTTCTTCGCTTATAAATTTGAATTATTTTTCTTTGTTTTACAGTTTACATAAAGTCCTAATGGATCTGCAGAATCAGCAGCTCGCCCAGCTAGCTGACTGGCTGACAAAAACAGAGGAAAGGACAAGGAAAACTGATTTGGAGCCCTTAGGTCCAGATCTGGAGGACCTAAAGCGTCAAATAGAAGAGCATAAGGTATGCTGTGGTGTGCTTGCAAAGGCATAAAAAAACAAATTGGGTGTTTGACATTTTAGATCTCTATTCCTACCTGTAGAGCATTGCAAAGTAATGCAAAATCTTAGTTTAATATTTATTGTTCTGTACAGTTAATAAGCTTTTGTAGACTTAATTTATCACAACTGTGAGTTTTATTCTGATGTAAAAAAAAAAAAATACTTTCTTTTTATAGATAAGCAATATACTAGAATATGTAAGGCAACTGTAACATCTTTTCATTACACTACAATGAAAATATATCATTTTTTTAATACCTGCATACTCTTCTTTTTGCATCTTGTTTTTATCTCTTATGTTGTAGCAGCAATGATGCAGTAGTCAGACCACATAATACTGTTAGGACTCCAGAGATTCTGAATATATATTTACACTTAATAAATATTATGCACTGTAAAATGCACTACTTCCTGAGGTGAAAATACTTTTTGGTAATATATTTAAATAACAAAAAAAAAAAACCCTGAAAAACCCCAAATAACCTCAGAAATAGAATATAAGATGTAATTTTGCCAATTTATTCCACATTACATAAGGTTATTTTTTTAAGTGGAAGAATTAAGAACTAAAGAGAGGGGATAGCTTGTGTAATAGATTGATTCCATTTACTGGATTAGATTGCCTTGCTTCATATTAATTTAGATTTAAAAAAAAAAAATATATATATGTCCATAGCATACGATGATGATAAGGAAACACAGAAAAATATAGAAAACAGAGGTGATTTGTGAGATTTAATATGATGACCTATTAATATCTCTGCATCCATGACTACAAGCAGCTCCTTGCCATGGTATCCTGAGAGATTTTAACACCTGATGCTTCATGACCTGTGTCAGTGCTAATCCAGGTTTTAGAGGGCAGATCATCCTGAAAAACAATTCAAACTGAAATCAGCTTTTACAGTTCTTTTAAAAAGAGGTCAAAAGCTTCAAAAGACTTCATGATGCACTTGTGTGTTAAAGATGATTTCTTTGCATTCTGATTAAGGAGTGCTACTGAAGAAGAATACAAATTCTGCAGCTCCTGCTGCTGTTAGTGCTGTCTGTGCTTGCCCTGTGAGGAGACAATGCACCTCAGGATGTGGGTTTGCTAGCTAAGGACATTTTCTGACATTAAATCTTCTTTTTAAAAAAGACAGCAGGTAATTATGAAATGGTGATTAGAGAAAGAAACGTGAAAGATTTTGAGTACATCAATACTAAGACTTGAATTACTTTATTCCTATTTCTACGCATTTTATGCTTGAATACTAACATAAAATGTAATCCTTTTATTTATGCAATCTCTTTATGCAACTTTTTTTTATAAAACTGAGAAAAATGGATATTTAGCTTGTATTTGAAGATGCTAAGTGAAGACATGCAGAAATCTCTTTTCCACATTCTAGTTCTTCATTTTGGTGTGTTGACTAAGCGAATATTATTTAAGTGTATTACTTTTCAAATCTGTTTCATGTGCAAGAGGCAATTTAGCTAGAAATGCTGGAAATAAAATTATTTGGGTTTAATTTTAATTACATTTGTATTCGTTTATCACTTGCCTTATTCAGAAGTCAAAGAACAGAATTTTCCATTCTTTCAGTTATTGAAAGAGTCTTATAATTTTATTGTATTTTACACGCAGCAAAGCTATCTCCTATAGCAAGAGTTAAAACAGTGGAATTTTAATAGGACAGTTATTGCTTCATTATTAAACAAGCAAATAAAAAAGCAAAACCCAACACCTTTCCTATTTTCTCTTAGTCTCACATAACTCTGGTTGTATCAGAAAATAAAGTTTTGTAAATTCATAAGAGGAACCAAAAGTTTGAAGATATAAGAGGTAATCATAATTTCAAATGAAACAGACTTTAGCAAACATGATAGGTTAGGGTTGTTGTCATCTTGTCTCTGTCTCCTCTTTACCCTTTTAATTTTGCCATCCTCTCTTTATCTGTTCATTAGTAGGTACTTTTCACTCTATTTATTTCATGTTATGTATCCCCCTTTTACTTATGATTTCCATACATCTGATTTCTTTATTCTATGTATTTTAAAATGATGTACAAAAATATTGGTCTCAAGTTCTTGTGACTGATACTTCAATTTCTTTGCTGTGTCATATTAAAAAAAAAACCAACAAAAACCCTAAACAACCAAAAAACAAAAAAAAAACCAAACAGAAAACCCACAAAACCCCCAAACACTCACTAATGTGTTTTGGGAATGGCAAACATCAGACAGAGAAAAAACACGGTGTTCTTCCCAGCATGCTGCTTATGTCCAAAATAGATGAGGTTTTTATCTTGATACTACTGAAAATTTTCTGAATGGACTGAA
The DNA here is from genome assembly GCA_013397245.1 of Thryothorus ludovicianus. NCBI lineage: Eukaryota > Metazoa > Chordata > Aves > Passeriformes > Certhiidae > Thryothorus > Thryothorus ludovicianus. The sequence continues at coordinate 97,727 of VZTB01003833.1, forward strand.
GTGGTGAACCAGAAAATTTTATGTCATTAGGAAGGTACAGTTCTGATAAGAAATCTGGCATAGTCAATACAATTTGGATCGTTAAATATTTCATTAAAGGTTTTTTTTTGTTTGTTTATTTTTTTAGTAGTGTTATAAGTATTTTTTCTCCTGCAACAATTATCCCTTCCTTATAATTTTGTAAAGGAAGAATGCTACTTTTAAGTAAAAATCTAAGGATTATTTATCTGTCCAAGCTCAAAATGTGTAATTAATTTAAAAATTGTACTTCTAAGCGCACTGTTTGTATTATTCCAACTTATTATTGTACTGTATATAGTTAGTCAATTTTTATAGTTTCATTAAGTTTCTAAAAACATCTAAGCATTTTTTAGTGCTAGGATTTTTAGTACTTTAAATTAATTTAAAAGGTAAAATGAGACCCCTCATCAGTGTCCAAATATCAGGATGGATTTGTCTTTGGGTATTTGGATGACTTTGGTAGGCATTTTTATTCACTTTGAACTAGATTATGTCGTAGTTGTGGAAGTCGTTATCTGATAGATAGGAATTAAAGGAATTGTAGAGTTTTATGAGTTTCTCTAGTTGCTATCTTTATTCATCAACATCTATTTCCATCTTACGTTTTAAGTCTTTGAAAATTCACTCTTTCTCTAATAAGTTCAGGACAACTTGTGAGAAATTTCCATTTAAATGATTTGAACAGAGTGTGCTCTTCCCCTGAAACTGTCCATCATAAATTCCTGTTCCAACAAGATCCTGTAAACAAATAATTCTCACCAATGAATTTCATGGTAAAAATAGACACTTTGGTTAAAAAGAGCAGTCTTTTACTTCAGAGTAAATTAAATCTGCCTGAGGATTAGATAATGATTCAGCTTTCTGGTTCATCTGCTCCATGACTTCTCAAGTCTTTCACAATGTTTGTGAGACTCCCACCTGCAAAGTGCCATCCACTCCTGCTAGCTCTGGTTTTGTTCTGGGATGCCATCTGTCAGATTCCAGCTAATAAGGAAATAAAAGTCACCTTGTCCATGGCTGTGGACTTACGGAGCAATTAATTTGTATGGCTTAAAGAGGGGGTTAAATGTAGGGGAAGTGAGCTGTATTTAACACTCTAATCCATGACTGCTCTCCCCTTTCAAGTGCTGGATCATAAAATGTTGAGAAGTCTAAATTCCAGGGATGACTCTAACAATTGAGTATACTTCACAGTCCTTGAGAATTGTTTTATAGTCTAGCTCTCTGAAGCAAATGGTACTCACAGGCATGAAAATCAGAAAAAAAGAGGATTCTTATATTGTCTCAATATGCCCATGAAAGAAATTAACTTTGAAATGGATGGAAAGATATTTATGCCCTAAAAACAAAGTAGTCTATGAATTCCTTCCCTATCGTTTATAACTGCATTATGTTTTGGGTTTTAATTTTAGTTTTTTAATTTTCAAATAAAAGTAAGTTGTCTTATGGAAACAATGACCTTATATTCAGCAAGGACTTCATACATGAGTGAATTACTCTACTTGAAAAAGCAGCAGAAAACCACAGCATTGTGAAATTTGACACAGTTGGTAATGCAGTCAAAGTTTCTCTTGTGACAAGGCCATATTATTTTTCAGACTGTAACCATCCCACTATATATGCATTAATCCCTAGAACACACTCAGCTGAAGTACTGAGAAGATAACCCAGGAGTTTGGTTTCCCCCATTCTTTTGTTGGTTTGAAGCAAGTTAGAGGCACAAAAATGTGTCTCGGGCAAGGTGGAGTCCTGGTTACCTTGGAGGTTTTTTTTCAGGGGAGTGGCATGAGGTGTTCTCTGTGGTTTTAATTTTCATTACCAACAGCACTTTAGCTCCTTCTATTTTTGTTGTGTGTCCTCTTGCTGCACTTGAGCAAAGGAAGGAGAAAATAGGTCTGGCTGCTCAGTTCTCTTGTGCCAGAGCTGGACTGGTTTTGATTTTGTTACCTACAATGGAGATGGGGTTCCATCTTTCATGGCAAGTGAGAAAAAAAAAAAAAGGGCAAGTTTTTCATCAAACATGCAGAAATCATGAAATGCCTTTGTTTCTTGCTTAGTCTCCTGGTTTCTGCAGTGAGTGAAACTAGGGTGCTGCATGAGTTTCCTAATGATGGGTCACTTCCTGAGCAGTTTTCTCCTTTGTGAGTAGTGTTGTAGGGGGGCCAAGCTGAAGTTAGTATGTGCTCGTTTAATGAAATCCATGTGATTTTTATATCCTTACAATTTTGGAAAAAAAAAAAAAAAAATAAATCCTACATTTATATGAAGTACAAAATTGAATTCAGTGGATATTTAAAAACTGCAGGCTGTTGGTATGTATACATATTATGTAAATAGCTGTAAATCAACTACATAAACTCAAAAAAAAATTTAAAACAAAATTTTCTGTCTGGAATATTGTATTAAGAGTTAGGACTTGTGAGTGAGTAACTTTAAGCTCTGAAGTTCTCATAATTAGTCAGTTATGCATCTTGATCAGTCACTAGTACCTTTTTTTTGTTTTGATTTGTTTTATTGTGGTTTTTTTTAACTTTGGAAACATTCTCTAACACATATGCCTTCATTATAGGCATTTCAAGAAGATCTGGAGCAGGAACAAGTCAAGGTGAATTCCCTAACCCATATGGTAGTGGTGGTAGATGAAAACAGTGGTGACAGAGCTACTGCTGCACTGGAAGAGCAGCTTCAGGTAATGACCACAGGGCAATGCTGGTCCCAAAAAATTGAAATAGAAAAATTTTCAAATAAGCAAACCAGATAGTAAATGTGTACAAGATCATAACTTGTAGGCATATAATGGTTAAGAAATATTAAGGTTATTCTGCATTTTTCTAAAGCTCTTTTTGGGGTAAAGTTGTAATCTATTTTCCATTATTTTCTCATGGCCATGTTTCTTAGGAAATGAAGGGAACTATCACTGAATTGTATTTTTTAAATACAATCACTTGAGTATCTTTAAAAGAATGGCACATTGGAAATACATTTGTGATAGAGCTAGCAGCCAAGATTTCTAAAAGCTTTTCAAATATTAACTTGCTCACAGTAAAAGTTCATTATTTCACTTGCATTTTTGAAAAATTGCTATTGCTGTCTTATTTCTATTCCAATGCTCCTACTGTAACTTCTGAATGAAACTGAATAAAAAATGGTGATAATTAATGTTGAGATACATTGAAGGAGGATTCTTCTGTGTTGGTGGTCAGCTCTCCAGAGACACAGCTCGAGAGGAATTGAGATATTACTACCAAGATTCCTTCTATTTTTCTCTTTCAGAAAGGAGAAAGTGTTTTTCTTTCATTTTGCTTTATTACCTAAGAAAATAAGAGTTTGTGGGTTCTAAATCATTGACACCTAAGGTTTCTCTAGAGAAGTTTTCAATGCCTTCACCAGAAGGTATAACTGTAGCATACACAGATACCTGTGTGCTGTCTTGAATGTAGCTCATTTGTGTACCAATACCACCACAGCAGGGATTGGTTTGGAATTTAGAGTAGGTTTGGCTAAGAAGCTGAGCACTGCCACTTCAAATGCATTTTTCAGTTTTTTGAGCTTTCTGCAGTTTACTGCAGCTCCTTAGTCACCCAAGGAGCACAAGCCAGCCAAGATAACAATACAGCCTCTACTGATCCATAATTATTTATTGTTTTCAACTTCATCTTACTGTCAGAACTGTGGTGCACATGCTCAAAATGGTCTTAACCATCCAGAATTTCTTGCCAGCCAGCTCCTTTGAACTGTTCAAGGGAATAAAGCAGATCCCTAGCAAGAGCACCGCTCCAGAAACTAAACTAAACTTGGAAAATATCTTGAATGGAAGAAAAGAGAAAATAATACACAGTATTAATTATTTATGGCACTTCATTAATTAGAAGATGTAGAAATGAGAGTTTATAATAGTGTGAAAAACAAATAAAAGGTTGGTATATTGTCAGACAATCTAATTTCACGTCTCCAGAAAGAACTAAGGGAACATCAGGTGGCAAAGCTTCCTCCCATATTATTACAATGGTTGGAAAGGCACCTTAAGTATCCTGTGCAACATCTTTGGCTGACCCATATGGGAATAAAGCATGAAACAGAACTCAGACATTACTTCAATGCCTTAAAGAAACATAATGGGTAATTAATGTAAATGAAATACAGTGGAAATACACCATTTGTAACTGTACTAGTACAGAAAGCACCGATCATTACTGTCTTGGAAAAAGTACATTCCTTGAAAGATGCTAGAAAGACAATTCCTGATTCCACTCACTCTGCAGCACAGGCCACCCCTGAGTAGAGAATGAAGTGGTGTGGAACAGTCCATTTGCCCTTCTGTGGTGTCCTTTATTCACAATTTCTTACAGAAGAATCTGAGAGAAAACACAGTAGTTCCATTGCTGTGGAAGTCAAAGAATATATGCAATTATCACAGATGTTAATAAAACCCAAATACAGATCTAAAGCTATAGAGTTTAGTGTTAGGGATGTGTGGAAACTTTCATACCTTAATCCCCAGGAGAAAGGAGTTACCACAGTTCTCCTGCTCTCCTACTGAAATGTTTCACCTCTTTTTTGTGTACAGGAACTGTTTGGAATTTTTTTTTTTCTTTTTCATATCACTTGCAGTCTGAATATAAGCACAGGAGATAAAATGTGTTGACAAGGCACAACCATTAGTGCATTTGACAAAAAGCACAATGGAGAAAAGTTCCAAGCTTGATTATATATCTGTCAGTCTGACTTCTAAAGGTAGAACAAAACAAGAGCATGAACTTTCAGACAAAAGAGCTTAATAACACTGGCTCACTGAGGTAAGGGTCAGGATCAGATTAGCAAGAAAATGAGCAGTTATTTCCATGTAATAGTCAAAGATGCATTTTCCAAGCAGCTGCAATTCAGTTATGCCTTTCTTTTTGATGTGGTGATTCCTGAAATATTATCATACATATAAATATCTGTGTATGTATTGTGTATTTTTTTTTTTT